>APFE030830790.1:500286-532285 GCA_000404065.3 Pinus taeda
TAATTTCACTAATTTATCGGACACCATGGTTTTTTGAAAAATAATATAATTTTCATTATTTTTGAATCCAAATAATTATGTTATTGACTTACCTTCGATTCACCAAATCAATCCAAATGGAAAAGATATTCAAAACAACTATATCAATCGAAATGGAAATGACTTACCTTTGATTCACCAAATCAATCGAAATGGAAAAGATATTCAAAACAACTATGGTATTCGATTCAATCGAAAAGATATTCAAAACAATTATGTTATTGACTTCCCTTCGATTCACAAAGTCAATCGAAAAGATAACCATGTTATCGATAACCCCATTTATGTGAAATTCGTTTATCTTTAATTATTTTAGATTAATTTAATTATAATTATTTTTCATACTTTTCTCAACATTTTATTCCTTGTAATCTGCAATGGATATCATTACTTGTTTGAGTTAGTGGAGTTTTTTAACTTTTATAGACATCTAAATAAGATGATAGATAGGTTGGAAAAAAAAGGGTTCTTCCATAGGCCAAGGGAAAATAATTATAAATTTGGAAATTTCAAAATACAACACCATTCCTTAATTATGGACAGACACTAATAGTACGCAAATGTCGAAAAGGATTTAGCACTCATATGGAATTTATGGTCCCTGGGATTGAGCACTGAAGTTACACATCCTAGTGTTATCTTAGCATAGATTCAGAAGTTGATGGGATCGGTTGCTCGACTATCGAACACTCCTCGACTGCAATTTTTTTAATTCCATTCTTGGTGGCACATCCTTAGTTTCAAGTGGTAGCTCCTCATCAATTCTTTATGTCCAATCTAGTACAATCATTCGTCTAGCCATCGGCTAGAGTGGGTGGGTCTTTATTTTGAACACATTTAAACATTTATTGAGCAGTGAATTGAAGTTAATGGTGATTCTGAGTTCGCACACTTCTGAAGATTTTGGCTCTACAATGAATTATATATATATCAATCATGCTCGTGGCTCAAGGTCGAGTTTTATTTAATGGTTTTTCAGGTATCCGTAGATAGATATGAAGTTATGTTCGTACCCAGAGATTGTCACGAGGGTGGTCAGCTTGATATTGGTTCTTTTTGGATGACATTAAATATGACGAAACCCTAGAATATTATAAACTATGATTCTAAGAGCAGCTTGTTGGATCATATTCTAGATACTACAAAAGATTTACTAGATGCCTGACAGGGGCACGACGATATGGCCAGCAAGAAATGCATGTCATTTCATCTACTGATGGAGGTGAAACTCCTTCGCAATCTGAGCGACATGGATAATTCTCTTAAAATTTAAAGGGATGAGATTCTACCTCTTAATGCTCAGTTTTTTACACTATAAAACCTTATGGTTGATATCTCTTAGCTCGGTTGAGTGGTATTGGCTCTAGGACAACTCCTACGAAGAAGACTTGGCGCTCTCGTGGAGAAGACTTCCTTGGAAATGGAGGTAGTTGTTGATGGATATCTTAGATGTATTTTTTTTGTCATCACATACATCAAGTTGTCTTTATGTTATCATGCAAGTTAATTCCGGTCCTCGGGGGCTTTTACCATGTGTTTACTTGTAATGTCTTAAGAATATGGAGGAATGAAGACAATTTTGATGTTTTTTTGAATGGATAGACAACAAAAAATATCAATGTGAAAATTGCAATCATTTTTTGTAAGGTTCCTGGCCCAAAATCCAACCTTTATTAATACACAACTTTAATCGTCTCTTAAAAATAATTACAAAAATTAAATTTTGAATTCCAACAAATCTTTATTGTGTAAAAATATTGACTAATCAACCTAAAAAAATGGATTACTAAATTGTGTACCCTCACATTATGTGTACTATATATAATATCATAAAAATTCTCCTTAAATACATATAGCATCATAACAATTCTCCTTTTATCCAAAGATAGGGATGATTAACTTACTTATTGCATAAATTATTTGATATAATAAAAATAGATTACTAAATTATGTACCCTCACTTTATATGTATTATATATAATATCATAACAAATATCCTTAAATACATATAATATTATAACAATTTTCCTTTCATCCAAAGACAGAGATGATTAACTTACTCATTGCATAAATTATTCTCCTTTTATCCAAAGATAGGGATGATTAAGTTACTTATTTCATAAATTATTTGATATAATAAAAATGGATTACTAAATTATGTACCCTCACTTTATATGTATTATATATAATATCATAACAAATTTCCTTAAATGCATATAATATCATAACAATTCTCTTTTTATCCAAAGATAGAGATGATTAACTTACTCATTACATAAATTATTCCCCTTTTATCTGAAAATAGGGATGATTAACTTACCTATTGCATAAATTATTTGATATAATAAAAATGGATTAGTAAATTGTATACCCTCACTTTATATGTATTATATATAATATTATAACAAATCTCCTTAAATACATATAATATCATAACAATTCTCCTTTTATCCAATGATAAAGATGATTAACTTACTCATTTCATAAATTATTTGATATAATATAATCAATCTGCATTTGTAAACCAAAGAAGGGAAGATTTATGTAAAATCAAGTGAAAGCAATAACACAATAAAAGTTATGATTTTACATTATATAAATGCACAATAAAAGTTATGATTTTACATTATATAAATGTAAATAAGGAAGGGTTTTTTTCTATTTCCATTATAAAATTATTAAATCAATTTAAAAAAATAATAAAAAAATATTATTCTCAATTAAGTTTATTAAATAGAATTACAAAAAATAAATAAATCAAGGGAGCAGTATAGGTGGTGATCGAAGTAATATAAAATCTATGAAAGCTGAAAGATCCAAAGTTCAAATCCCTTGATTGTGACTAGATTTAAAAAGAGGATGACAAGTTCTAAACCCCTTGAGATTTACTAGGTTCCTCTGAAATACGAAAACGAAAACATTTTTCTTTTTTAAAATAACATTTTTCAAACTATGAAATCAATAACTCCTCGTCTATAGAAAATTTCTTAAATACACTCTAATATTATATTCATGATATAATAATATTATATATAATAATATAATAATATAAAATATTATTTATTATTACTATATATATGAAATCTTTTTATTAATTTTATGAATGTTTAAATTGAAAAAATAATAAAATGCTATTTTTAAATAATAATATATTTTTGTTGTAACGTAAATAATTTTAATTTGACTTTATTCACTAAGTTATCTCATCATAATATATAACATTTGAAACTTGAAATCATAAAGATAGCAATGTTACTGATGATTCTAAATTAACATAGACACATGTTAACTCTATCTCTATAAAGCAGGGATTGGACCTTTTTGAGGTGCGAACATCTTTTCAAACGAAAAACTTAAAGAAATGTTTGCATTTTTCAATTCGACAGATTTTGATAAGTACCCAATAACATGGATGTATGATGATTCTTTACATATCTGTCATGTGTCAACTCCATGCTTAGCATGCAAATAACTACACATCTCTTTCATCTTAAGCAAAGCACTAATAAAATGTTTTAATCATTTTTTTTTTTCATTTCCTTTACACAATATAGACATAGTCTCTCTATCTATAAATAAATACATATTTACATTGAACTTTTTTTGTTATTAGTATTTTGTTTAGATTCTACATGTGAACTCATTAGAAAACAACTATGAATTGAAGGAATTACACATCTTCCTCATATTTAGCAATACATTTATAAAATCTATATTCATCAAACTTTTTTTATTTTTATTTTATTAATGAATTTGTTTTATTAATATTTTTTTAAAACTTTATATTGAGCATCAAAGGAAATGCTTAAGGTCTAAGTTAGAAAGAACACATCAATGGAATAAGAGTGCTCTCTCTATAAATATGTATAGAAGATATTGAAATATTCTATTTATAACTCACATTGATTTTTTTAATTAATTGATTTAAATACCATATTTTTTGTTGATCAAACTACTTCTATTAATTCATCGAAACAATACATAGGATTTGCATTAGATTCACTTCTCCCCTAGTCTCACTCTGATTCGATTTGTTAGCTAGGAGAGATATATTAAAACTAATAGAAAAGTGTCAAAAACTATATCGTGTCCATAGACAAAAAGTACAAAGTCTCCCAAAGATAGACACACATCATCAAGGATTATGAGGGCGGGCAGAGTTTCAAACTAATAACCTTTACACGATGGAGTTTCTTAATAGACCACCCTATCATCATCTCCTCTATGTCTCACAGGCAATATAAAGTATGTTAATCAATAAGGGCATTTAAATATTTTGATTACGGTTCCACACTTTTTTGTTATATATATATAATATATATATATATATATATATTATTATATAACTAGATTAATTAATATTAATTTTAGAGAAGGATTTATAGATTCTAGAAAAGTGAAAAGTAATTATAAATGAAATTAGTATTTTTTCTAACTTCAATTATTTTATCTCTCTAAAGTTAATGTAAAATTAAAACGAGAATTGAAGTATTTTATTTATGATTAATCAAATTTTTTTTTTGCTATTACTATTTTTTATTTGTTAATGTAAATAATAATTTTGTATTTTTAAATATAAGATTAGGTGACAACATCTCCTCCATACTGAGCTCTAGAAAGCTTCTCAGCCCAATGAAAACAATGGCATAAATGTTATTGACTTAGCTTTGTTTACTAAATCATCTCATCGTAACCTAGAAGATCTAGTAAATCAATGGAAATTCCTTCTATTGCAAGCTTCTTCCTGCGTCCAAGTTGAGCCCATTGCACTAGTTCTTGTGATCTTTATGATCTTTGTGAGGGAAATCTCAAAGGGTTCCTTCTGCATGTAAATCAAAGCCACAAATCTTGTCTCTTCACTTGAAACCAGGGAAAATTTTAGGGGCTAATATTCGCCCATGGGGTAGTTTTCTATACATTTTCCAAAAAAAAGATTCGCTAATTTCCATTTTTCTGTAAAACTGATTCACCCAAATTTTATAGAATGAAATTATTTTACCCTAAAAATCGACAAAAAATTATATATAGACTATATGAAAATATTATAAATTTGAATATTTTTACAAAAATATCTCCAAACATTTTATAGATTTCATATTATGGACTAGTGGGATTCGCTAATGTTTCTAAACTTTAAGTAAATTTCCATTCTTGCAACCAGAATTCAAGATCAAATGGGAAACCCCTCTAGCTGTATTTGGCTCCTACATGGATGAAGGAAATTATAGGCACTGAAATTGCTCACTAAGTGCATCATAGCTAAGGATGCTTACATTTCTCTAGTTTCAAGATTAAATAGTGGAGCCAAATGCCATGTTATGTCCTCTTTCTCCTAATCCAAATCCTTTAAGGATTCCCTAAAGCTAGGACTATCACCTCTGAATCCCAAAGATCTTTTGAGGGTTGACATTCATTATGGATCATGTAGCAGACATTCCTCTTGAAGTGGATAATCTTGTATCCAACTTGGCATCTATAGATTATGAACGAAAAATGATTATTTTTTGGTTTAATGAATGTTGGCCATCGACATCTGCACTACGGGAATGGGTGCATGAAAACTAGTTCCAAAATGCAGACCTGTATTTTTATTTGAAAGGATTCTTTGTGGTACAATTCAAAAATTTAGAGGACTTGCAAAAAGTTTTTGATTGGGGACCCTAGTTTTGGAGTCAATCTTGTCTCTCATTTAGACCATGATTTCCCGATTTTAATCCTCTTTCCATGATGACTCTAGCCACTCTAATCTGGGTAAGACTTCTTAACTTTTCCATTCATTTGACTCACCCACACATCTTATTTGATGTGGGAAACTTACTTAGACACTTCTTTAAGATAGATACTGAAAAGCTTGTGAAGGGAATTGTTACATTTGCTAGTATCTATGTTGAACTAGATCTCAACAATAGGCTACCTATAAAATCATCCTCAAGTGGAGGGGCAAATTTTATTCGCAATTGATGGACTATGAAAACACTACTTCCCATTGCAAAAGATGTCAACTGCTTGATCATTTTCAAAATGCATGCCCCTTTTCTCAATGGCACTATCGCCATTAGGATGTTGTGAGAAAGAGATGTGGATGGCCAGATCCAAAGGAAATAAAAGGATCTAAGGATTCTTCGGCTGACAAGCACAATAACAAGTATCAGCAAAAGACCCCTATTTTCAAATCAACACCTTCTAACTCAGTGCAGCCACATGTAGAGCCATCTCATCCCTTAGCTGAGGAAGCCCACCTTTCAATTGCAAATGAAAGAGACTCACCCATAATATTGGTTTTGTCAATGAGTGGGCACTAACATTTCTATGAATTAGATCACTCATATAATCATAAGGAAACAACAAATATTGCAGAACCTATGCCAAAGAAATTACCTTAAAAAAATACAGTGATTATCTCCTCTACATTTATTCTTTAAAATAGATTGATATCTATAAGAGAAGGAAAAAAAATAAAAAAAAACCAACACTGTAATAAATGTTCTCTTGTATAATATTTTGTGACCAATAGAATGATATAATATTTTATTACAAGTCTAGGGATACCTCTAATCTGTTCAGCTCTCTTGTTTACATAGAATCCATAACAGTTCCAAGGGCTAGTGGATTCTCTGATCAATCCTCTGTTGAGAAATCGTTGTATTTCTTGTTGGCACAGTTCTCTGTATTCTTGGCTCATAGGGATTGCTCTGCTTCTACAGGGCTTTCCTGTGTATCCTTCTTTGTAGGGTAACTTAATGGTATGTTGTTTTCTATGCCAGAAAGCATTCGGCTCTTTTGAGCAACATTTTTCTTCCAGTTTTCCTTTCAGTTCTTGAATTTTTCTTTTGATTTGGGGTAGTTTCAGTTGTTCTTCTACTCTCAGTGTGCTTTTTAGATCTTTAAGATCTGATAGCAAAGATTCTGATTTATCTAATTTTTGCATAGCTTGAACCATAGTAGAAACTCTTGGAGTTGAAACATAAGGAAGCTCAATCCTTTTTCTTGAACCTTTAGATGTGGGTACATAAATAAAATAACCAGCTCTACTTCCCTCCATCCTTGTTGAACCATGCGGTTCGACTGCAGCTAAAAATACATTCCCTAATATACAATCAACAGGGATGTCTGCTATGGCAAACTTCATGTATACACAATGGGTGTCAAAACATAGTGAAGCTCTAGGAATTTCATACTTGAGTTTCTTATTTCCCAAGCCTACAACTTCTCTTTCAGCGGAGACCCAATATTTTGCTGGAACATTTCTGATGTTAAGGATATTAATATCTGCACCAGAATCTAATAATGCAGTCATGAAAAATACTTGGCCTTGGATACATATTTTTACCTTGACATGGTGTTGCTGGTATGTGATGGTAAACAGTCTCATATCCTGAAAGCCAAAATTTGGATTTGGCCTTCCTTATACAACTTGGATTTCCTCGCTATGGGCTGTTGTGTTCCATGATTCTTCTTCTTCTTTAATTTCTTTGCCTTTCTTAATTTATGCAATTTGAGCTCTGATTGCAGAAATCTCTGCTTTGAGTTGGTGAATTTCACCACTCACTTCTCCCAAAGTCAGGGATCTTACTTTCCCAGGTTTCTAATGATGCATTTGGAAAGATTTAGTGTTCCTTTCATAGGATGCATCAATAAACAAAGGCTTCTTACCTGATTCTTTTGAATCTTTTGATTTAAGTTGGTCTGTGAATGCTTCTATCAGGCGGTTCTTCATGGCCCCATCTTCCATTGTCCTAATATGTGATAAAATCTTCATTTCTGCCTCTTCTTCAGTAGATGCCATTAGAACCTTTTCTTTAGGAGGCTTTGTTCTTTCTTCCTCTTCGCTGGAACTGTACAAAATTTCAGAGTTATCTTCATAAAATATATGACATGCACATTCTTCATAATCAGAACAAGAACATTCAGATGATTCAGAATCTGTATACTGGCCCATATTAACTTGGAATTCTTCTTCTGAAGTGCTAAAAGAATCGAGAGACGATTCTTCTAGTTGGTGTTGCTGGGCTGAGATATGAAGATTTGGGCATCTCTCTGTAACATGGGTCTTTGATTTACATCTCATGCAAAAAATTGGTCCTGAATGCTCTTTCTTAACCTGTTTAGCTTTTTGAGCATAAACAACTGTCTTTTTTCCCTTATTAAGCTTAGATTCTTCTCCTTGGGGACATCTTGAAGCTGTATGCCCAGTTTGACCACACAACCAGCAAGTGATTTTATTCCATTTTTCTTGCTTGGATGTATGCAGATGGATGTTAGAAGGAGTATAATAATGGGTTTTTGGGATATATTTGTAGTGACCTTTCTGTTTATGGCTTCTATCCCTTGTAGAATACTTCCTTTTATTTCTCGGATAATTCTTTCTATTTTTGTAGAAAGTCTCTTTGAATTCTCTTTTGGCTCTTTTCCTAGACTTTCTCTTTTTGACCAATGGGTCATCTATTGTTAGTCCATACTTGCTGCAAATGGACTTCTTATCTGGTAGTCTGGAAAAATTTTCCAAGGACTTGTTTACCTTTGAGCTGGTACAAAGACTTACCAGTGTCCTTGTAATATGGGAATAAATTTCTCCCCATGTATAAGGCTCAAAAGGCAACTGAAAAATTTCTTGCAATCTAATATAGTCAACAAACTTAGAGGGGAGAACAGCTAGATATACCTGTTTCCAGAGCAGATTCTTGGATTCTTTCACCTCATAGATCCGCTGCATCCAATCTCTATGGAAGTCATCAAATTGAGACATCTTATGACATTTGAGGTTCATCAAAATGACCTCATGTTTGTTGGCAATTTCTGTTTCACATCCACACCAATGTTCTAAGATCATTGACGTTAGAGCACCAATCATATTTCTTATTACAGTACCATTAGGATTATGAATAACATCTCCTTTTTCATCCTTGAGAACTTCTGCTTCCATGGTTTCAATAAGTTTAGGAGAAGATTCAGCTTCCCACCATCTGAGAAGAGTACCTATAAAACATTGGACAATGGTTCTGCAAGCATCTACCTTTGATTTTCCTCTAAGACACATGAGTTTATATTCAGTATACATTAAACCAATCATCTGGCGAATTTGGCCAATACTCATGTTATCTATATTCCACTCTCTGTGGGAATCAGGGAAGAAAGTATGAGCTTCAGGCAATTTTCCCTTCCCTTCAATGTCAGGAGCAGAATATCTGGAAAATCTATGTTCAAGAGGCTCATAGATTGGGAGGATTTGTGTTTCCTAAGACTTTTGTTCTTCTGCTTCTGATTCCCTAAATAAGGAGGAAATACTGATGTGTTCAGAGTCCTCACTCTTTGAGATGATTTCTTTTGGAAACAGCAGAGGGAACTTTTCTACATTTCTTATTGGATTTTCAATCTTTATATTTCTTTTCACCAAGAAAGAATTTGGAATTGGATTTTCAACCTTTGTGACCTGCATCTTTTCAAATTTCTCATTTAAGCCAGTAAGGAGTGTCTTAGTTACATCAATATGTCCAACTAAGTTTTCTCCTATTTCTTCAATTTTATTCAATGATTCCCTGGTGTAAGAACGAGTCATACTGGAATCAAACTATATATTATTCAAACAAGAATTTACACCATTAAATGAAGACTGTACAATATCTACTTGCTTCTTTACATCTTCTGCTTTAGCCATATTCATTTCTAGACCTTTTAGAGTAGTATTGGTCCAATTTATCTGTTCACTAACCTTTTGAATTCTACCATAAATTCCTAAGGCATTATCATCCTTTTGGACCAGGGGGATGGCTTTGGCTGCATTTGTTTTCTCTCCCAAAATGATTCCTTTATATGGGGGAAACGTAGTGGAGGTTTCAACTGTGGATCCATCAATTGTAGTCCATCCTTGCTTATCAGGCATACTGCTAGAAGTAGCACCAGTTAGAACATTTATGGGAGCAATTTTATCTTTCCATGAGTAGAAAGATATCCAGAGATTATTTACTTCCATGTAATGTTTCCAGTCTGTGGCCAATTTCTTTTTCTGATCTGAGGTATATCCTTGGTCAAATTCATCTGCTTGAGGATTTGTATATAAATCCCAATTCAACATTTCTTTCATCCATTTAGAACTGATTTGTGATTTTAAACATCCATCCATAAGTCCAAAAAAATTGTGCATTCCCATGACTGCAGGATTTTTACAGTCAGAAGGAATCTGTTTGAATCTGCATTCTGGAATCAGTTCTGATTGTTCAAGTTTCCCCAACCCAAACCTTGGCTTTGCTAGCCTTATTAAAAAAATCATCTGGGTAAGCCTCAGATCTTCTTCTTCTATAGTATGGATCATAAGAACATGATCAGGATCGGGTTCAGGCTCATGTGGGAAAGGAATATCTGAACATTTAGGTTTTGGACATGAACTGATGGAAGTGGATGGAGGGGCGACACCAGTACGAGGATTATGGTGCAGATGAATATCGTGTTCGACTAGGTTAAGCAGATTTACAACATTTGTACAATCTGGACATTTTACTTCTAAAGAGGAAAAATTAACAAGCTGAGCTAATTCAAAAAGCTATGAATGTTTATAAGAAGAAAATGATGAAGAGCAGGCGGTATCGACAATGGAAGGATCTCTGTAGTATTTGGATGCTTTACAAGCAGCGTCTATTCTTCTCCGATCAGTAGTTGACCTGCGAGGGAAAGATATAACTGCATTGGAGGCATTTTCAGTGATGTTGGCAGATGTGATATTCCGAGGGATTTGTGGCCTGGAGTGATTTACAATCCAATGTTAAGGGAACTGCAGATTTTCCCATTTTATCAATACATGCTCAATCTTTTGATTCTTTGGGTCAGTTTTGACTACCACACTTGATTTGGAATCACGACTGGGAGTATGGCGGATTGCTGGCCACAAAGTGTTGGTATGTCTAAAACAAGCTTTGGTCTGGATGGCTATATTGTTCCTTTTCCTTTTCATGTCAAAACCAGTAGTATGGATTTGCAGTTGTAAGATATCTTTAATGGTTTCATCAAACACATAGATGGAAAAGTTTGGGAAACAGTCAAAATATACAGGGCCATCAGACAAAGGGGCTACAATTCCACCTATAATAGAATCTGTATATCTGTTGTGCATCAAATCTCTAATAGTAGCAAGCACAAATTTTTTTAATCCTTTGTGGACTAAAGGGTTTATGCCAACCCGAATGCAACCAAGATGCAGATAGTTTGTCTTTAACCTTTTTGCTTCTGCTTGTAAGGCTTGAGGATTTAGCAGTGGTATTGTCTGAATACTCTCAGAGTTCTCTTGGACCTGACTAACAGAATCTTTAATACTAATCCTAGTTGCAGCAATTAGATGGAAAGGGGCTAAGTCACTATAGACTTCAGAAGGTGCTATGTCTGGTAAAGCCCATCTTGCAGAAGGTTGAAATTCCTCATAGGTTAGTTCAGCAGAGTTTAAAGTCTTACTTGAACTATTTTCAAACATTTCTTTAAGAGGATATTCTTCAGGATGAGAATCATCTTCTTCAAGCTCTCTGAATGAAATAGATTTTCTAAATGACTCCATTCTTGCTTAGAATATTATGGATCTGAGTACCAACCTTTAGAACCAGACGTTACTGGCTCTGATACCAATTTTAAGCAGGGGCTCCTGTCACGAGCTTGCTCTTTCTCTGTGTCTTTAAGTCTTTCTCTACTGGCCAACTCCTGATGAACCAGTGATGAACCTACTTAGATCTTTCACGCTCTGACGAACTTCACAACGGCATCTACGCCTTAAATGGCCTTGGCGTCCCTTCGATCCTTTGGCGAACTTCCTGCGAACTTGGGATGAAAGCACAGAGAAAACTTCTACCACAACGGACTCATAAATACACAGAAGTACTCAGTAACAGAATGGCATACTCATTTTATTTCAGAATGGAGAAAATCTTACAGTATGCTCACAGAGCTCTTACAGAAATGGATTCTATACAGAGATAGACTAATCTCGCATTTTCCGGACTTTTCACAGCTCAAAATTGAGCAAGTTACTACCGGAGGCTTCTGGCGAGGTATTGGCTCTGTCTCAGAATCAGACTTAACATCCAAACATTTGAATCTTCTAATGGTTCGGCCACTTTAGGTTCTTATCAGTGCCGAGCACACTGATACGCAGGCTTCTCAAACCAACTAAAGACTTTGAGTGATTTCTCATGTTGCAAGCAGATCAGACTAAATGTCCGCAGATGCAGAGCAGGAGAACACTCGACAAAAACACACCCACACACTCTCCAAATGCCGATGCCCAACAAATGAACCTTACCCTCCTTATATAGGATGAGAAGGGGGGAAAACATTACTGTTGGTCGGACAGAAAACGACTTAAAGAATCATTACTTTTCAGTCTTTACCAAAGCGACGTTCGCATAAATATTCGGGTCAGACGGGTCAGACCGAATAATTGCTTTCGGGTAACGCATGTGATATAGTCTGTAAAGTAAATGAGAAAAGTTATTATGACCATCAACACAGTGGATACTTTTGTACAAAAAGCCCACGAGAAAAGATTAGATGAGAATATTTACACTGTGGAAGCTTTTAAACAGTAAAGCCCACGGGAACACTGATCACAATTAAGCCCTTGTGATTGGTACATAATCAAAATACAGTCAGATCAGGTGATCTGTCTCTTTTATAAAGTAGATCATCACATGCCTTTGTGTAGATTCTTCGGACTATCATGGGTTTGCCCAATATGATCTGATGCTGAACTTTGGTTAAGACATACCATTCTAAGTGTTCTCTCATGTATTCTTGGAGGGAATGATTTGTCATGTGAAAAGGATCCCACTCTCGCACTGTCATTTCTTTGACTATACTATATATGCGGTGAAAACAATCTCCAATGTTGTACTCAGAACATTTATGGCAATATTTTCTTTCATACCCTTCATGATATACTGGGTCCATGGCTGTTTTGTTAACCCCATAATCTGTCGACCAATTCTAGAACCATTCACATTGTAGATTTCTCTGGGAAGTTGCCATTGTGATGAATTTTAACTTTGTATAATGGGTGTCTGTCCTGTCATCAATATTCATGAAATCCCACCACAGCTTCTTATAGTCTGAAAAATCGTAGATCGTGTTAGGGAACATTACCTTAGGATCATTTCTAGGCCATCTAGCACATGGTTGGACTTGAGGGTGGTTAATCCACAAATCTCCGGTCCGGTAGATACAGTAATATGCTTCATAGGTTCTTGTGTTACTGTCTCCATGGTGTCCGATACGCCCAATGTCATGAAAAATTGTTTCCAAGGACTGTCTTGCAGTTCTGGCATCTGCTTTTGCTTTGTCATACATCATATCATGGATCCACTTTCTTCCTTTTGGGTAGACTTTTCTTTGAGGTACATAGTGCTGGAGATCAGTGTGAGGCTGTAAGTTGGTGTCAAGGACTTTTGTGTTTCTTAATTGCCATGTGGGTCTCCAGTAGTCTCTGTATGTGTCCCAATCTTGATTATCTGGAATAGTTCTCAGGACCTCACATTTTTGGTGTTGGTTCCACTCAGTAACAATCATCATGATATGTGCCGCATCTTGTTCAAGGTATTCTCTGCTGAGAAAGTCAGGAAGAAAAATTTCTTTTCCTTTGATGTGTTCAATGGAAAAATCAAAATTTGCAAATAGTGCTTGCCATCTGGCAAACTTTGCTTCTTCTGGTTTCTTGATGTCCTTGGATAAGACCTTCTTCATTGTTGACGCATCCGTTCTAAGAAGAAAAGGCTTGTTTATTAGATACACTGCAAATTTGCTGATGCAATTCCAAGTAGCTTTCACTTCTCTTTCAATAACAGAATAATTTTGTTCTGCTGGGCTCCATACTCCTGAGGCAAACTGTACCACTTGTTCTTATTTATCAGTTTTTTGTTTCAGAATTCCTCCCCAGCCTTTGTCACTGGCGTCAGATTCAACTATCTTGAATGTCTCATCATCTGCTATATATAGTATGGGTAAAGACTTTACCTTTGCTTTGATTTCCTGCACTGCTCTGGTATGGGCATTTGACCATTGAGGGGGGTTTTTGCCAAGCCTTTTATTGAGCACTTCCCTGTCACTGGCACAGTCCTGATAAAAGCTGCTTACATAATTCAGGCAACCAAGAAACCTTTGCAGTTGTGTCTTGTCCGTTAAGACATCTGGAAATTTGTCTGCAAAGTCAATGGCATGTTGTTGCAACGAGATTTGTCCATTAAAAATCTGGTGGCCTAAGAACTTTATAGAAGTCTGAAATACTTCTATTTTCTTTTTGCTGAGCACAAGTCCATTTTTCTGAACCAACCTCAAGAAAATATTTACATGTTTGAAGTGATCATCAATATTTTTGGAAAAAACTAAAACATCATCAATATATACAAGTAACCAATGAAAATATGGCTTAAAAATATCATCCATGACCTTTTGAAACTTTGAAGGGGCATTTTTAAGACCAAATGGCATGACATTCCATTCATAATGACCTGCACGAATACTAAAAGCAGTTTTTAACTTATCTTCTTCATCAATAGCCACTTGCCAAAATCCTGCTTTTAAATCAAACTTTGAAAATACTTTGGCTCCTGCAATTCTTCTGATCAAATCTCCTTTATGTGGAATGGGATAAGTATCATCGGCCAAAACTGAATTTAGAGGCTTGTAATTTATTACAAGTCTAGGGATACCTCTAATCTATTCAGCTCTCTTGTTTACATAGAATCCATAGCAGTTCGAAGGGCTAGTGGATTCTCTGATCAATCCTCTGTTGAGAAATTGTTGTATTTCTTGTTGGCACAGTTCTCTGTATTCTTGACTCATAGGGGTTGCTCTACTTCTACAGGGATTTCCTGTGTATCCTTCTTTGTAGGGTAACTTAATGGTATGTTGTTTTCTATGCCAGAAAGCATTTGGCTCTTCTGAGCAACATTTTTCTTCCAGTTTTCCTTTCAGTTCTTGAATTTTTCTTTTGATTTGGGGTAGTTTCAGCTGTTCTTCTACTCTCAGTGTGCTTTTTAGATCTTTAAGATCTGATAGAAAAGATTCTGATTTATCTCATTTTTGCATAGCTTGAACCATAGTAGAAACTCTTGGAGTTGAAACATAAGGAAGCTCAATCGTTTTTCTTGAACCTTTAGATGTGGGTACAGAAATAAAATAACCAACTCTACTTCCCTCCATCCTTGTTGAACCATGCGGTTCGACTGCAGCTAAAAAGACATTCCCTAATATACAATCAACAGGGGTGTCTGCTATGGCAAACTTCATGTATACACAATGGGTGTCAAAACATAGTGAAGCTCTAGGAATTTCATACTTGAGTTTCTTATTTCCTAGGCCTACAACTTCTCTTTCAGCGGAGACCCAATATTTTGCTGGAACATTTCTAATGTTAAGAATATTAATATCTGCACCAGAATCTAATAATGCAGTCATGAAAAATACTTGGCCTTGGATAAAGATTTTTACCTTGACATGGTGTTGCTGGTATGTGATGGTAAACAGTCTCATATCCTGAAAGCCAAAATTTGGATCTGGCCTTCCTTCTGCAACTTGGATTTCCTGGCTATGGGTTGTTGTGTTCCATGATTCTTCTTCTTCTTTAATTTCTTTGCCTTTCTTAATTTCTGCGATTTGAGCTCTGATTGCAGAAATCTCTACTTTGAGTTGGTGAATTTCACCACTCGCTTCTCCCAAAATCAGGGATCTTACTTTCCCAAGTTTCTGATGATGCATTTGGAAATATTTAGTGTTCCTTTCATAGGATGCATCAATAAACAAAGGCCTCTTACCTGATTCTTTTGAAGCTTTTGATTTAAGTTGGTCTGTGAATGCTTCTATCAGGGGGTTCTTCATGGCCCCATCTTCCATTGTCCTAATATGTGATAAAATCTTCATTTCTGCCTCTTCTTCAGTATATGCCATTAGAACCTTTTCTTTAGGAGGCTTTGTTCTCTCTTCCTCTTCGTTGGAACTGTACAAAATTTCAGAGTTATCTTCATAAAATATATGACATGCACATTCTTCAGAATCAGAACAAGAACATTCAAATGATTCAGAATCTGTATACTGGCCCATATTAACTTGGAATTCTTCTTCTGAAGTGCTAAAAGAATCGAGAGACGATTCTTCTAGTTGGTGTTGCTGGGCTGAGATATGAAGATTTGGGCATCTCTCTGTAACATGGGTCTTTGATTTACATCTCATGCAAAAAATTGGTCCTGAATGCTCTTTCTTAACCTGTTTAGCTTTTTGAGCATAAACAGCTGTCTTTTTTCCCTTATTAAGCTTAGATTCTTCTCCTTGGGGACATCTTCAAGCTGTATGCCCAGTCTGACCACACAACGAGCAAGTGATTTTATTCCATTTTTTTTGCTTGGATGTATGCAGATGGATCTCAGAAGGAGTATAATAATGGGTTTTTGGGATATATTTGTAGTGACCTTTCTGTTTATGGCTTCTATCCCTCGTAGAATACTTCCTTTTATTTCTCGGATAATTCTTTCTATTTTTTTAGAAAGTCTCTTTGAATTCTCTTTTGGCTCTTTTCCTAGACTTTCTCTTTTTGACCAATGGGTCATCTATTGTCAGTCCATACTTGCTGTAAATGGACTTCCTATCTGGTAGTCTGGACAATTTTTCCAAGGACTTGTTTACCTTTGAGCTGGTACAAAGACTTACCAGTGTCCTTGTAATATGGGAATAAATTTCTCCCCATGTATAAGACTCAAAAGGCAACTGAAAAATTTCTTGCAATTTAATATAGTCAACAAACTTAGAGGGGAGAGCAGCTAGATATACATGTTTCCAGAGAATATTCTTGGAGTCTTTCACCTCATAGATCTGCTCCATCCAATCTCTATGGAAGTCATCAAATTGAGACATCTTATGACATTTGAGGTTCATCAAAATGACCTCATGTTTGTTGGCAATTTTTGTTTCACATCCACACCAATGTTCTAAGATCATTGACGTTAGAGCCCCAATCATATTGCTTATTATAGTACCATCAGGATTATGAATAACATCTCCTTTTTCATCCTTGAGAACTTCTGCTTCCATGGTTTCAATAAGTTTAGGAGAAGATTCATCTTCCCACCATCTGAGAAGAGTACCTGTAAAACATTGGACAATGGTACTGCAAGCATCTACCTCTGATTTTCCTCTAAGACACATGAGTTTATATTCAGTATACATTAAACCAATCATCTGGCGAATTTGGCCAATACTCATGTTATCTATATTCCACTCTTTGTGGGAATCAGGGAAGAAAGTATGAGCTTCAGGGAATTTTCCCTTCCCTTCAATGTCAGGAGCAGAATATCTGGAAAATCTATGTTCAAGAGGCTCATAGATTGGGAGGATTTGTGTTTCCTGAGACTTTTGTTCTTCTGCTTCTGGTTCCCTAAATAAGGAGGCAATACTGATGTGTTCAGACTCCTCACTCTTTGAGATGATTTCTTTTGGAAACAGCAGAGGGAACGTTTCTACATTTCTTATTGGATTTTCAATCTTTATATTTATTTTCACCAAGAAAGAATTTGGAACTGGCTTTTCAACCTTTGTGACCTGCATCTTTTCAAATTTCTCATTTAAGCCAGTAAGGAGTGTCTTAGTTACATCAATATGTCCAACTAAGTTTTCTCCTATTTCTTCAATTTTATTCGATGATTCCCTGGTGTAAGAACGAGTCATACTGGAATCAAACTGTATATTATTTAAACAAGAATTTACACCATTAAATGAAGACTGTACAATATCTACTTGCTTCTTTACATCTTCTGCTTTAGCCATATTCATTTCTAGACCTTTTAGAGCAGTATTGGTCCAATTTATCTGTTCACTAACCTTTTGAATTCTACCATAAATTCCTAAGGCATTATCATCCTTTTGGACCAGGGGGGTGCCTTTGGCTGCATTTGTTTTCTCTCCCAAAATGATTCCTTTATATGGGGCAAACGTAGTGGAGGTTTCAACTGTGGATCCATCAATTGCAGTCCATCCATGCTTATCAGGCATACTGCTAGAAGTAGCACCAGTTAGAACATTTATGGGAGCAATTTTATCTTTCCATGAGTAGAAAGATATCCAGACATTATTTACTTCCATGTAATGTTTCCAGTCTGTGGCCAATTTCTTTTTCTGATCTGAGGTATATCCTTGGTCAAATTCATCTGCTTGAGGATTTGTATATAAATCCCAATTCAACATTTATTTCATCCATTTAGAACTGATTTGTGATTTTAAATATCCATCCATAAGTCCAAAAAATTTGTGCATTTCCATGACTGCAGGCTTTTTACAGTCATAAGGAATCTGTTTGAATCTGCATTCTGGAATCAGTTTTGATTGTTCAAGTTTCCCCAACCCAAACCTTGGCTTTGCTGGCCTCATTAAACAATCATCTGGGTAAGCCTCGAATCTTCTTCTTCTATAGTATGGATCATAAGAACATGATCAGGATCGGGTTCAGGCTCATGCGGGAAAGGAATATCTGAACATTTAGTATTTGGACATGAACTGATGTAAGTGGATGGAGGGGCGACACCAGTACGAGGATTATGGTGCAGATGAATATCGTGTTCGGCTAGGTTAAGCAGACTTACAACATTTGTACAATCTGGACATTTTACTTCTAACGAGGAAAAATTAAAAAGCTGAGCTAATTCAAAAAGCTGTGAATGTTTACAAGAAGAAAATGATGAAGAGTAGGCGGTTTCGACAATGGAAGGATCTCTGTAGTATTTGGATGCTTTACAAGCAACGTCTATTCCTCTCCAATCAATAGTTGACCTGCGAGGGAAAGATATAACTGCATTGGAGGCATTTTCAGTGATGTTGGCAGATGTGATATTCCGAGGGATTTGTGGCCTGGAGTGATTTACAACCCAATGTTCAGGGAACTGCAGATTTTCCCATTTTATCAATACATGCTCAATATTTTGATTCTTTGGGTCAGTTTTGACTACCACACCTGATTTGGAATCACGACTGGGAGTATGGTGGATTGCTGGCCATAAAGTGTTGGTATGTCTAAAACAAGCTTTGGTCTGGATGGCTATATTGTTCCTTTTCCTTTTCATGTCAAAACCAGTAGTATGGATTTGCAGCTGTAAGATATCTTTAATGGTTTCATCAAACACATAGATGGAAAAGTTTGGGAAACAGTCAAAATATACAGGGCCATCAGACAAAGGGGCTACAATTCCACCTATAATAGAATCTGTATATCTGTTGTGCGTCAAATCTCTAACAGTAGCAAGCACAAATGTTTTTAATCCTTTGTGGACTAAAGGGTTTATGCCAACCCGAATGCAACCAAGATGCAGATAGTTTGTCTTTAACCTTTTTGCTTCTGCTTGTAAGGCTTGAGGATTTAGCAGTGGTATTGTCTGAATACTCTCAGAGTTCTCTTGGACTTGACTAACAGACTCTTTAATACTAATCCTAGTTGCAGCAATTAGATGGAAAGGGGCTAAGTCACTATATACTTCAGAAGGCGCTATGTCTGGTAAAGCCCATCTTGTAGAAGGTTGAAATTCCTCATGGGTTAGTTCAACAGAGTTTAAAGTCTTACTTGAACTATTTTCAAACATTTCTTTAAGAGGATTTTCTTCAGGATGAGAATCATCTTCTTCAAGCTCTCTGAATGAAATAGATTTTCTAAATGACTCCATTCTTTCTTAGAATATTATGTATCTGAGTACCAACCTTTAGAACCAAACGTTACTGGCTCTGGTACCAATTTTAAGCAGGGGCTCCGGTCACGAGCTTGCTCTTTCTCTGTGTCTTTAAGTCTTTCTCTGCTGGACAACTCCTGATGAACCAGTGATGAACCTACTTAGATATTTCATGCTCTGACAACCTTCACAACGACATCTATGCCTTAAATGGCCTTGGCATCCCTTCGATCCTTTGGCGAACTTCCTGTGAACTTGGGATGAAAGCACAGAGAAAACTTCTACCATAGCGGACTCATAAATACACAGAAGTACTCAGTAACAGAATGGCATACTCATTTTATTTCAGAATGGAGAAAATCTTACAGTATGCTCACAGAGCTCTTACAGAAATGGATTCTATACAGAGATAGACTAATCTCGCATTTTTCGGACTTTTCACAGCTCAAAATTGAGCAAGTTACTACCGGAGGCTTCTAGCGAGGTATTGGCTCTGTCTCAGAATCAGACTTAACATCCAAACATTTGACTCTTCTAATGGTTCGGCCACTTTAGGTTCTTATCAGTGCCGAGCACACTGATACACAGGCTTCTCAAACCAACTAAAGACTTTGAGTGATTTCTCGTGTTGCAAGCAGATCAGACTAAATGTCCGCAGATGCAGAGCAGGAGAACACTCGACTCAAACACACCCACACACTCTCCAAATGCCGATGCCCAACAAATGAACCTTACCCTCCTTATATAGGATGAGAAGGGGGGACAAACATTACTATTGGTCGGACAGAAAACGACTTCAAGAATCATTACTTTTCAGTCTTTACCAAAGCGACGTCCGCACAAATATTCGGGTCAGAACGAATAATTGCTTTCAAGTAACGCATGTGATATAGTCTGTAAAGTAAATCAGAAAAGTTATTATGACCATCAACACAGTGGATACTTTTGTACAAAATGCCCACGAAAAAAGATTAGATGAGAATATTTACACTGTGGAAGATTTTAAACAGTAAAGCCCACGGGAACATTGATCACAATTAAGCCCTTGTGATTGGTACATAATCAAAATACAGTCAAATCAGGGAATCTGTCTCTTTTATAAAGTAGATCATCACATGCCTTTGTGTAGATTCTTCGGACTATAATGGGTTTGCCCAGTATGATCTGATGCTGAACTTTGGTTAAGACATACCATTCTAAGTGTTCTCTCATGTATTCTTGGAGGGAATGATTTGTCATGTGAAAAGGATCCCACTCTCGCACTGTCATTTCTTTGACTGTACTATATATGCGGTGAAAAAAATCTCCAATGTTGTACACAGAACATTTATGACAATATTTTCTTTCATACCCTTCATGATATACTGGGTCCATGGCTGTTCTGTTAACCCCATAATCTCTCCACCAATTCTGGAACCATTCACATTGTAGATTTCTCTGGGAAGCTGCCATTGTGCTGAATTTTAACTTTGTATAATGTGTGTCTGTCCTGTCATCAATATTCATGAAATCCCACCACAGCTTCTTATAGTCTGAAAAATCGTAGATCGTGTCAGGGAACATTACCTTAGGATCATTTCTAGGCCATCTAGCACATGGTTGGACTTGAGGGTGGTTAATCCACAAATCTCCGGTCCGGTAGATACAGTAATATGCTTCATAGGTTCTTGTGTTACTGTCTCCATGGTGTCCGATACGCCCAATGTCATGAAAATTTGTTTCCAAGGACTGTCTTGTAGTTCTGGCATCTGCTTTTGCTTTGTCATACATCATATCATGGATCCACTTTCTTCCTTTTGGGTAGACTTTTCTTTGAGGTACATAGTGTTGGAGATCAGTGTGAGGCTGTAAGTTGGCGTCAAGGACTTTTGTGTTTCATAATTGCCAAGTGGGTCTCCAGTTGTCTCTGTATGTGTCCCAATCTTGATTATCTGGAATAGTTCTCAGGACCTCACATTTTTGGTGTTGGTTCCACTCAGTAACAATCATCATGATATGTGCCGCATCTTGTTCAAGGTATTCTCTGCTGAGAAAGTCAGGAAGACAATTTTCTTTTCCTTTGATGTGTTCAATGGAAAAATCAAAATTTGCAAATAGTGCTTGCCATCTGGAAAACTTTGCTTCTTCTGGTTTCTTGATGTCCTTGGATAAGACCTTCTTCATTGCTGACGCATCCGTTCTAAGAAGAAAAGGCTTGTTTATTAGATACACTGCAAATTTGCTGATGCAATTCCAAGCAACTTTCACTTCTCTTTCAATAACAGAATAATTTTTTTCTGCTGGGCTCCATACTCCTGAGGCAAACTGTACCACTTGTTCTTCTTTATCAGTTTTTTGTTTCAGAATTCCTCCCCAGCCTTGGCTTCTGGTGAGGTATTGGCTCTGTCTCCAAATGTTGATGCCCAACAAATGAACCTTACCCTCCTTATATAGGATGAGAAGGGGGGACAAACATTACTGTTGGTCGGACCGAAAACGACTTAAAGAATCATTACTTTTCAGTGTTTACCAAGGCGACGTCCGCACAAATATTCGGGTCAGACGGGTCAGACCGAATAATTGCTTTCGGGTAAAGCATGTGATATAGTCTGTAAAGTAAATCAGACAAGTTATTATGACCATCAACACGGTGGATACTTTTGCACAAAAAGCCCACGAGAAAAGATTAGATGAGAATATTTACACTGTGGAAGATTTTAAACAGTAAAGCCCACGGGAACACTGATCACAATTAAGCCCTTGTGATTGGTACATAATCAAAATACAGTCAGATCAGGGAATCTGTCTCTTTTATAAAGTAGATCATCACATGCCTTTGTGTAGATTGTTCGGACTATCATGGGTTTGCCCAGTATGATCTGATGCTGAACTTTGGTTAATACATACCATTCTAAGTGTTCTCTCATGTATTCTTGGAGGGAATAATTTGTCATGTGAAAAGGATCCCACTCTCGCACTGTCATTTCTTTGACTGTACTATATATGCGGTGAAAACAATCTCCAATGTTGTAGTCAGAACATTTATGGCAATATTTTCTTTCATACCCTTCATGATATACTGGGTCCATGGCTGTTCTATTAACCCCATAATTTTTCCACCAATTTTGGAACCATTCACATTGTAGATTTCTCTGGGAAGTTGCCATTGTGATGAATTTTAACTTTGTATAATGGGTGTCTATCCTGTCATCAATATTCATGAAATCCCACCACAGCTTCTTATAGTCTGAAAAATCGTAGATCGTGTCAGGGAACATTACCTTAGGATCATTTCTAGGCCATCTAGCACATGGTTGGACTTGAGGGTGTTTAATCCACAAATCTCTGGTCCGGTAGATACAGTAATAGGCTTCATAGGTTCTTGTGTTACTGTCTCCATGCTGTCTGATACGCCCAATGTCATGAAAATTTGTTTCCAAGGACTGTCTTGCAGTTCTGGCATCTTCTTTTTCTTTGTCATACATCATATCATGGATCCACTTTATTCCTTTTGGGTAGAATTTTCTTTCAGGTACATAGTGCTGGAGATTAGTGTGAGGCTGTAAGTTGGCGTCAAGGACTTTTGTGCTTCTTAATTTCCATGTGGGTCTCCAGTTGTCTCTGTATGTGTCCCAATCTTGATTATCTGGAATAGTTCTCAGGACCTCACATTTTTGGTGTTGGTTCCACTCAGTAACAATAATCATGATATGTGTCGCATCTTGTTCAAGGTATTCTCTGCTGAGGAAGTCAGGAAGATAATTTTATTTTCCTTCGATGTGTTCAATGGAAAAATCAAAATTTGCAAATAGTGCTTATCATCTGGCAAGCTTTGCTTCTTCTGGTTTCTTGATGTCCTTGGATAAGACCTTCTTCATTGCTGGCGCATCCGTTCTAAGAAGAAAAGGCTTGTTTATTAGATACACTGCAAATTTGTTGATGCAATTCCAAGCAACTTTCACTTCTCTTTCAATAACAGAATAATTTTGTTCTGCTGGGCTCCATACTCCTGAGGCAAACTGTACCACTTGTTCTTCTTTATCAGTTTTTTGTTTCAGAATTCCTCCCCAGCCTTTGTCACTGGCATCAGATTCAACTATCTTGAATGCCTCATCATCTGCTATATATAGTATGGTTAAAGACTTTACCTTTGCTTTGATTTCCTGCACTGCTCTGGTATGGGCATTTGACCATTGAGGGGGGTTTTTTCCAAGCCTTTTATTGAGCACTTCCCTGTCACTGGCACAGTCCTGATAAAAGCTGCTTACATAATTCAGGCAACCAAGAAACCTTTGCAGTTGTGTCTTGTCCATTAAGACATCTGGAAATTTGTCTGCAAAGTCAATGGCATGTTGTTGCAGCGAGATTTGTCCATTAAAAATCTGGTAGCCTAAGAACTTTATAGAAGTCTGAAATACTTCTATTTTCTTTTTGCTGAGCACAAGTCCATTTTTCTGAACCAACCTCAAGAAAATATTTACATGTTTGAAGTGATCATAAATATTTTTGGAAAAAACTAAAACATCATCAATATATACAAGTAACCAATGAAAATATGGCTTAAAAATATCATCCATGACCTTTTGAAACTTTGAAGGGGCATTTTTAAGACCAAATGGCATGACATTCCATTCATAATGACCTGCACGAATACTAAAAGTAGTTTTGAACTTATCTTCTTCATCAATAGCCACTTGCCAAAATCCTGCTTTTAAATCAAACTTTGAAAATACTTTGGCTCCTGCAATTCTTCTGATCAAATCTCCTTTATGTGGAATGGGATAAGTATCATCGGCCAAAACTGAATTTAGAGGCTTGTAATTTATTACAAGTCTAGGGATACCTCTAATCTATTCAGCTCTCTTGTTTACATAGAACCCATAGCAGTTCCAAGGGCTAGTGGATTCTCTGATCAATCCTCTGTTGAGCAATTGTTGTATTTCTTGTTGGCACAGTTCTCTGTATTCTTGGCTCATAGGGATTGCTATGCTTCTACAGGGCTTTCCTGTGTATCCTTCTTTGTAGGGTAACTTAATGGTATGTTGTTTTCTATGCCAGAAAGCATTTGGCTCTTCTGAGCAACATTTTTCTTCCAGTTTTCCTTTCAGTTCTTGAATTTTTCTTTTGATTTCGGGTAGTTTCAGCTGTTCTTCTACTCTCAATGTGCTTTTTAGATCTTTAAGATCTGATAGCAAAGATTCTGATTTATCTAATTTTTGCATAGCTTGAACCATAGTAGAAACTCTTGGAGTTGAAACATAAGGAAGCTCAATCTTTTTTCTTGAACCTTTAGATGTGGGTACAGAAATAAAATAACCAGCTCTACTTCCCTCCATCCTTGTTGAACCATGCGGTTTGACTGCAGCTAAAAAGACATTCCCTAATATACAATCAACAGGGATGTCTTCTATGGCAAACTTCATGTATTCACAATGGGTGTCAAAACATAGTGAAGCTTTAGGAATTTCATACTTGAGTTTCTTATTTCCTAGGCCTACAACTTCTCTTTCCGCGGAGACCCAATATTTTGCTGGAACATTTCTGATGTTAAGAATATTAATATTTGCACCAGAATCTAATAATGCAGTCATGAAAAATACTTGGCCTTGGATACAGATTTTTACCTTGACATGGTGTTGCTGGTATGTGATGGTAAACAGTCTCATATCCTGAAAGCCAAAATTTGGATCTGGCCTTCCTTCTGCAACTTGGATTTCCTGGCTATGGACTATTGTGTTCCATGATTCTTCTTCTTCTTTAATTTCTTTGTCTTTCTTAATTTCTGTAATTTGAGCTCTGATTGCAGAAATCTCTGCTTTGAGTTGGTGAATTTCACCACTCACTTCTCCCAAAGTCAGGGATCTTACTTTCCCAGGTTTCTGATGATGCATTTTGAAAGATTTAGTGTTCCTTTCATAGGATGCATCAATAAACAAAGGCCTCTTACCTGATTCTTTTGAAGCTTTTGATTTAAGTTGGTCTGTGAATGCTTCTATCAGGCGGTTCTTCATGGCCCCATCTTCCATTGTCCTAATATGTGATAAAATCTTCATTTTTGCCCCTTCTTCAGTAGATGCCATTAGAACCTTTTCTTTAGGAGGCTTTGTTCTTTCTTCCTCTTCGTTGGAACTGTACAAAATTTCAGAGTTATCTTCATAAAATATATGACATGCACATTCTTCAGAATCAGAACAATAACATTAAGATGATTTAGAATCTGTATACTGGCCCATATTAACTTGGAATTCTTCTTCTGAAGTGCTAAAAGAATCGAGAGACGATTCTTCTAGTTGGTGTTGCTGGGCTGAGATATGAAGATTTGGGCATCTCTCTGTAACATGTGTCTTTGATTTACATCTCATGCAAAAAATCGGTCCTGAATGCTCTTTCTTAACCTGTTTAGCTTTTTGAGCATAAACAGCTGCCTTTTTTCCCTTATTAAGCTTAGATTCTTCTCCTTGGGGACATCTTGAAGCTGTATGCCCAGTCTGACCACACAACCAGCAAGTGATTTTATTCCATTTTTCTTGCTTGGATGTATGCAGATGGATGTCAGAAGGAGTATAATAATGGGTTTTTGGGATATATTTGTAGTGACCTTTCTGTTTATGGCTTCTATCGCTCGTAGAATACTTCCTTTTATTTCTCGGATAATTCTTTCTATTTTTGTAGAAAGTCTCTTTGAATTCTCTTTTGGCTCTTTTCCTAGACTTTCTCTTTTTGAACAATGGGTCATCTATTGTCAGTCCATACTTGCTGCAAATGGACTTCCTATCTGGTAGTCTGGACAATTTTTCCAAGGACTTGTTTACCTTTGAGCTGGTACAAAGAATTACCAGTGTCCTTGTAATATGGGAATAAATTTCTCCCCATGTATAAGACTCAAAAGGCAACTGAAAAATTTCTTGCAATCTAATATAGTCAACAAACTTAGAGGGGAGAGCAACTAGATATACCTGTTTCCAGAGAATATTCTTGGAGTCTTTCACTTCATAGATCCGCTGCATCCAATCTCTATGGAAGTCATCAAATTGAGACATCTTATGACATTTGAGGTTCATCAAAATGACCTCATGTTTGTTGGCAATTTCTGTTTCACATCCACACCAATGTTCTAAGATTATTGACGTTAGAGCCCCAATCATATTGCTTATTATAGTACCATCAGGATTATGAATAACATCTCCTTTTTCATCCTTGAGAACTTCTGCTTCCATGGTTTCAATAAGTTTAGGAGAAGATTCAGCTTCCCACCATCTGAGAAGAGTACCTGTAAAACATTGGACAATGGTTCTGCAAGCATCTACCTCTGATTTTCCTCTAAGACACATGAGTTTATATTCAGTATACATTAAATCAATCATCTGGCGAATTTTGCCAATACTCATGTTATCTATATTCCACTCTCTGTGGGAATCAGGGAAGAAAGTATGAGCTTCAGGCAATTTTCCCTTCCCTTCAATGTCAGGAGCAGAATATCTGGAAAATCTATGTTCAAGAGGCTCATAGATTGGGAGGATTTGTGTTTCCTGAGACTTTTGTTCTTCTGCTTCTGGTTCCCTAAATAAGGAGGCAATATTGATGTGTTCAGACTCCTCACTCTTTGAGATGATTTCTTTGGGAAACAACAGAGGGAACTTTTCTACATTTCTTATTGGATTTTTCAATCTTTATATTTCTTTTCACCAAGAAAGAATTTGGAACTGGATTTTCAACCTTTGTGACTTGCATCTTTTCAAATTTCTCATTTAAGCCAGTAAGGAGTGTCTTAGTTACATCAATATGTCCAACTAAGTTTTCTCCTATTTCTTCAATTTTATTCAATGATTCCCTGGTGTAAGAACGATTCATACTGGAATCAAACTGTATATTATTCAAACAAGAATTTACACCATTAAATGAAGACTGTACAATATCTACTTGCTTCTTTACATCTTCTGCTTTAGCCATATTCATTTCTAGACCTTTTAGAGCAGTATTGGTCCAATTCATCTGTTCACTATTATCTAAACAAAAATATTGAATATACATTTATGATCTTATTATCTACACATTAAATATAGGTGTTAAATCATAAAATATGGAGGAAGTGGTGGAAAAGACGACAATGATGTTTGAATACGCCAAAATGAACGAATAATAAAATGGAGGATGGATGGATTGTTTTCACCCAAACCACCTCACTTGGGATTCACGTGACGATGAGCAAAGTGATGAGACATTAGTGTTTGAATGGAACAAAATCAACGACTAATAAAATCAACCCGCAAGTGGAAATTCTCATGTTCCTCATATGTCATGTCAACTTTAATGACTTGACTATATGAATTCAAATATTTAATAGTTTTGTACTCACCATAACATGGCATCAAGTGTTGTTTCTTCCAACATGCTTTGAATGGAGGACATGGCATGTAAAAGTAGGATACGGTGCATGATGTTATTTCGGAATATGATTGGCAGATTTTTTTAATTAAATTATGGTGAAATGTGAGGTGTAATATTTGGATATTTGAAGTTGTCGGAATATTTTTAGTTTAATAAGATGATGTGTAATACTGGGATATGTGAAGTTGGGAATATTTTTAGTTTAATAAGATATAAGATTAAGGAAAGTCTTTTTGGTAGAAATTAAATAAGAGAAATTTTTTGCCAACACGTTTTGACCCAATAAGTGTGGTCTATCATTAGGATCAGATGATGAACCACACTTGTTGGTTCGGAACATGATAGCCAAAAATTTCTCTTATGTGATTTCTACCAAAAGACTTTGCTTAATTCATTATGGATCACACAAGCTTGATTACAAAGACATAAAATATTAGATGGATGATATTTTCTACAATTAAATTGGAATTTTAATATTTTGTGTTATTTTTCGAAGAAAATATAAAAAATTATATCTAAAATCTAAATGTTTCAATTTAATTCATTTTCAATTTATTCACCTCGCGAGTGTAAATGTTGGGTTATAGAATTGATATCACTGCCAACGGTGGCTCAGCTCTACACTTGGGGGGACATATGTCAACATAAGCTCAATGGTACACTCCCATAAATCCTATCATGGCTAGAGCATCCACTGCATATGCGAGACAATACCTCTGAGCTTGTTTCTTATGGAGCTTCATAATTACAAGGTCATTCCACCTATGGGAGACTTGAGTGGGTCTAATGCATTGGTGTGTGAGGTATACATACATTCTTCTGACTTCAGGGAGAATAATACTGTGTTTTGGGTTGCATCTCGAGTTATGGTATTTGGTCAATGCAATATCGCTCATCTTAGCAATTCATTGGCAGTTGGGGATGACATCTTCATGTGAAATTCTCTTGCAAGAAGATTGGGGCTTGCTATACAATGGAAATGGGGAAATTCACGACCCAAAGAATTCTTATGGATGAGCAGGGGCTCCACCTCGGCCTTCCAACTCGCCTTGTAGACCCAGGGCATCTGGCGTCTCAGTGGAATTATCGCATTGGGAGGCATTCACGGTTGTTAATCGTCATCTCTAAGCTCAAATGTGGAGGAAACTAATTCATGGTTGTTATATGTCTATCAATTCTCTTTGTTATGGCTTAATCAAGGGCATGGTCTATAGTGTTGGCAGGTTGGCTTCACATTTCAGAGTGCGGTTGGCTAATCCCAGCGTGCTCACTCGTCGACCTAGAGTGTTTCTTAGGGGGAGCATCTCTGGGTACCTTGGAGTTGTTCAAAACTTGGTCAGATTTGAAAATAGGATGTTATGGGTCATCAACTAGCTAAAAGGAAAGGTGAAACCATGGTGGTGAGATGGAAATTTGTGGAAGTTTCTCATCAGTTGTTGTTGGGGCAGTGTTGGCATTAAGGCTTCGAGGGTGTTGAGTATGTTCCTTTTGTGCGTGGTCAAGTTCACTGCTCAGGGCTTATGGATCTTCACAGTCTAGCTGCGCAGTCCAATCATCTCTATTTATTCTACTCATTGGTCATATTATATCTGACCTTTTGTCCTTTATAAGTTAGACTAGGTATGCATAGTGTTAGCACTGTTAGTTTTGTGACTCCAAGCCAAAATTTTAGATATCCTGTGTCATACTGCAAATCATGTTCACTCATGTATATGATCTTGAAAGACATACTGATTAAGTATAGCATATATAACCTTAAGACTTTAAATTGGTGGTTTTGGGCCTATTTTTTTGTTGGGCGGCCATTAACACTAAATGGACCTGCTTGTACTTATTTTCATCAGTAATTAAAATGTCAAGCCTTACCAAAAAAAGATTAATTAATTCGTAAGTGTACGTGTCCATTTGTGAATTGGTTTTGTGGGAGACATCTTTTAGCTTCAAATGGACTAAGAATTAGTTGATCTCTTTCATTTTTAGTTTGTCCATCTATGTGATTCATCCATTCAATCTTTTAATTAATCTTTAATTGCTTAAAACTGGTCCAAGTAATGTAGGGAGGTGCAAGAGGGTAGCTATGTAGGATTGTTGTGATCTGATGTGATGCGTATGTTCTACTACTATGTAGGACAAGACTCTAGCAAGTGATGTCCATGTTTTTGAAAATATTTTAGTTTGGTTTTGTAGGATATAAACCTTTATTAAAAGGTTTAGTGTTCTTTAATGCCCAGTCTGACAACAAGCACACAAATTTTAGAAGAAAGCTTTATAATGGATTGAATGTAGACAATGAACTCTATAAATTTTGATTGGGAGCAACTCGCCTTCCATTTGGTGGAAATAACAATTTATCCATCTTTGATGTTCCCACATTCTTAATCCCTGGCGAAGAAGGCTTCAAGTAACAACAGGTCATCCGTATCGAAATGAGTAATGTGTATTTTGTATTTTCTAATCCTTTAAAGAAATTGCTACAACTATAGCCACAACTATCTGAATGGAGAAATGTGCCTTTTAATGAATGAAATAAAGTTTACAAATTTGAGAGAGAGGAGATGTCAGAGTGGGAGCGGCCGATGTTGCAGGGAGCCAACCGGGTTTCTTTCCGCCATTCTGCCAACCAATGGAACTCGCCACCACTATGAACTAATCCAGAGCTTCTCTTTTCTAGGCCTGCACCTCTTGCCGTGGTATTTGCCACGTTACAGCCTTTGCCCTGGCCATTTCTTGCATGCAGCTTCCTCTCACCACATCTTCTCGTGGAAGCTCATACATGCTTGTTTTTTTCCCTAACTTTACGCCTGGACCGGGACGTGCTCATTGTCTCATATTTCTTTCCATCTATATAACCTTTTCACCCTCTGCGGTGTGCGTTTTTTTGGCCTCTTGGCCTTCTGGCCTTTCACTCCCCTCTTCTTGTCCATGGGGTGGTGTCTCTGCCTTTCTGTCAGGTAATTCATTCTTTCCCTAAGACGTAACCAGTTTTCTCTGTTCCCCCTTGGAAGGTGTCGGTGGTTTTTTCTCGCGCATGGTGTGTCTGTCGCTCTCGCTCGCGGTTGTGAGGGGTTGGTAAAGAGGTTAGTATCTATTCTCTGGTTTTTTTCATATGACGCATTTTTTTTTCTTTTTCTAAATACATTAACTTTTGGGGTAAGGTAGTTATTGATGAACCCCAAAATTGGTAACTTGTTGGGCTCATTTGGCTTAATTATCCTTGTTCAGTCCTTGTTCAAATCCATCATTTTCTATAGTTTATGCATTATTTTCAGTATGTTTATGTCATTGGTACGAATAAGGGAAGTCACTTTTCCTAGGTGGTTAACACGTGTTTATTTCAGGTTTTTTGACACATTGGAGCAAAGTCAAAGCAATCATGAGCTATAAGGCAGCCAAGCCTGAGGTGAGGATTCGAAGGGGGGTTGCCTATGGTAGTAAATAACCCTTCCTCGGGATCTTCACCCCCAACTCCGAACTCCAAAGACCACCAAACCGAATCTAGAAGGCAGCTAAGCATCATTTAGAAGGGACTGTTTAACTCACAGTTTGACAGCCGAGTTCCACAAATTGAGGAGGCCAACTAGGTCCCTCGTGATGTATAAATGTTGAGGCCTCAGCCTTCGTAAAAATACTTTTGAAACTATTGTATTTTGCACCTCCGTGCTGCCAGTTCTATTTTGTTCTTTTGTAGCCATTTTTTGCATGACTCTTATGCTTATTTTTGGATAATGAGAAGCAGTTTGGTTTCCTATCAAATATGAGTTCTTCATAGGAGCCATAGCTCTCAGGGTTGGGCCCAACCTGAGAGCCTAGGGCCTCCTTTCTGTATTGTTACTTTTCCTTTACGTATCACTGTTTTCCTTTATGCATTTGAACATATTTCTATTATGTAGATTTCGTTATGTTGCTGGAATAGATCACTGTTT
>APFE030830790.1:533028-552409 GCA_000404065.3 Pinus taeda
CAGTCCTTAGGCCATTTTTAGACCCCTATCCTACCTCCAGATCCATCCATGCACCTTCCCTCACTCATCCATCCCCTAGAAACCGATTCCCAAACATCCTGTACAAATTCTGAAACATCATGTAGAACCCCTGCAGACTTCGTGTAGAAGCTCACAAATGAGGTTTCCTGATAGCCAAACTTTTTGAAACTCTATGGAAGAGTGTTAGGGACTCCTTAGACCCTCTTTGAACCTTTCCACCCTTTTCCAAGCATTCCTCTTCCTTGATCCACCCCTGCACTGTAAAGCACAGTTCAAGCATATGCATGAGAAAATTGACAGCTTAATAAAAAATACAAAAAATATGTTTTCTTAGGATAAAGGTAGCGTAAACACATGAATTTTTCCCTCATAGAAGTAATGGCATCTCTTCAGTAGTTTGCACCCTCATCTTTGCATCAGTAGGACTATCTGGTAGAATTAGGGTTTGCTAGGGTTTGCGTTTTCCTTCAGTTTGTCAATCTCTTTTTGCAAGTAGATTAGCTTCCTTTAAGATAGCTTTCATCCATCACTTAAAAGCTTCTTCTAAGAGCTCATAGAAGTTGGCTAAAGCCCCTAGCGGACTTGTGCCAGCTGACCAAGTGACAGTTGCGGCAAGATCTAGTACTTGTGCATATAGCACTGTCGCTTCCAAGTTTGTTACGGACTACCAGGTTGATAAAAGTAAAGAAGGGAGTCTGAGGAGTTGCAGCATTATTGCTGCAATACTGGAGCCCACCATCTTTTTGGCGCCGTTGATGAGGAAGCGTCAGAGTATTGGTGATTGTTGCTTTTCTTCTATTTTCTCCTACGACCTTCTGCTAAGTAGTTTATTTCATTTCCATTCTGCAATTTCTTTTCCGCAAAAGTAAAGTAGACATTTCCCACTTTCATATATTAGAATTTCAATTCTGCAAGCGTAGCTTAGCATTCCATTCTTGCAATTTCCTTTGAGAAAAATAGATTAGTCCTTTCCTTCTTTCATTTCGATTCCGCATTTTCATTTCAGTAAGATAGTTAGTTGCAGTTCACTCTATTTTAGTTTTGCAGGTACAAGAAAAAAAACAAAAAGCAAAAAAAAGTCTTTCCATTTCATGCCTCGTAGGAACATAGATAAAACCAGCAAATTCTTACCCAACACCGCCACCACATCACTGAGTCAACCTTCTCTTTTCTCTGGTGACAGTGAGCCAGAAGCCTATAGGTGAACCTCCTGAGATATACGAAGATCCTATAGCAGAAGAAGAGTTAGGGAACACTCAATCTAAAGCCATGGCTGAAAACCGAAACGGTAGAAGAGAAGATGAGAGAATAGAGGGTGCCTTTCCCATCCGAGAGACCAATGGAGACATGAAAATGAAAAAAATAACTCCCTTTGTGCTACCCCATTTCCATGGTCTGACTACTGAGGACCCTGATACCTTCCTGTTTGAGTTTTCTGTCCTTTGTCTAACTTATGACTATGCTGAGGATGAGCAAAAGCTGAAACTCTTTCCCTCTGCCCTCAAGGATGCAGCATTACGCTGGTTCATGGGGTTACCTAGAAACAGTATCACCACTTGGGCTCAAACGCAGCAAGCCTTCAACGCCAAGTACAGAGACTACTGTAGATCCAAGGAAACTAAGGGAGAAATCTTTCGGATGACCATGGGTAGCGATGAATCTTTGGGAGACTATGAGGAGAGGTTCCAACTCAGTTATAAACGGGCCAGATGCACACTTGACCTGGAATCCCTGAAGTTGGTTCTGCTTCGAGGAGTCCCTGAAGACCTTCTGGACACCCTTAACCTCCTGGCTGGAGGAGACATCTACCAACTACCTTATGAGGACATAAAGACCGTGTTTAGAAACCATTCTAGGGCAGCCCGAAAGAGAGGTAGGGGGAATCATCTCTCAGCTAGTACCTCTTTCTCCAAGCATGAGTTTGCTAACCAGATGGAAGACCTTAAGAGCGAAATGAGACAAACTATTGCCATGCAACTCGATACCTTCCGAATTAGCAAAAGAAAGAAGAAGCTGAGAGGGCTTTGGCCATTTTTTGTCCTAGATGCACGAGGAAGCATCCCAAGAATGAGTGCCCATTGCACTCAGTAGAGGTATGTTTCGTTTGTGAGGAATACCACCCTGCCAACCAATGCCCTACCTTGCTGGGATTTAAAGCCATGTACCTAGGGACCGAGGTGGCTACTAAACCTCTCTACTTCCTCAACCAAAGGAGGCCACATGGACCCAGACCTTATCAGCAGGGGATGCAAGGGCCATCCCAAGCTTATTACAACCCCAACCAATCCACTCATATGCCTTCTTGGGGCCCCCCTGCTCATCCCTCCTTGTCCGCACCTCCTCCGTGGTCTTATCCACCTCCATACCACACTCAACCTCCTTCTCACTCGTTTCACTCTCATGCCCAGCCACAACCTCAAGTGGAATGCACCTCAACCGGGGTGGAGGCCCCAATACAACACTCCTCCCGCCATTCTGCCTCCACCACCGGCTCAACCAAAACCATTACCTCCTGCTCCTCCAAGACAACCCCAGATGCCTGCTCAAAAGAACCCGAACCCCAACAACAGACAAGCCCAACAGGTATATACTGGGGAAACAACATGCCCTACCTATGCCGTGGAGATCCAGGAGATCAACCTACGATCTGGGAAGGTCCTTCCAGAGCGCCAACCCCCTCCCCTAGAGGAGGAGGAAGAGATACAGGAAAGTGAACCCCAAGCCATTCCACCCTTTCCTGAGTGACTCATAGTAACCACACAACCCAACCCAGAAGAGGATGAGCTTCTGGGAGAACTCAAGCAGTTGTGTGTGAAAATACCACTTCTCCAGGCCATAAAATATGTACCGATATACAAAAAATTGATTAAGGATAAGTGTTTCAGGCACCTAGGCAGGCGAAAGAAAGATGCCTCAACCATCAATGTCATAGGACAACTGTCCGATCTCATGTTGGGGCAAGTAATCTGTCCAAAGTATTTGGACCCTGGGAGTCCTGTAGTTGATGTCCACATCAATGACACCATTATACCCCACACTTTGATTGATCTAGGGGCCGCCATTAATGTGCTGACCAGGGACACCATGCTTAAGCTCAAGCTTCAGAGTTCCCTAAGGAAGACCTCGACAGTGCTGCAATTGGCAGATCGCTCCACAGTGACTCCCGAAGGGATTGTGGAAGATGTCTTGGTCTCTGTTGACTCATGGGAATACCCTGCGGACTTTTTGGTCCTTCAGCCAAAGGAAAAACTCACGGGATATTCCCTAATTTAGGGAAGGCCTTGGCTGGCTACTGCAGATGCTTACATCAGCTATCAAGCCGGAAGCATGACCATAAAAAATGGGCCTATGTCCAAACAACTGGTCCTATAACCTCCTGCCCAACCTCTGCTAGAACATGACTTACCCCTCTGGTTGGAAGAAGGAGAAGAGGATGAGGTCTACTTTGCACCATTATGCATAGTAGAGGCCACCAGGGGAGGTCCTCCAACCGAGGATGATTTGATTGAGAACTTAATCCAAAATCCTCCCCCTGGTGCACTATCCTTGGAAGAGTTGGTGGAAGATACCCAGGCCAATGCTTTAGTGGACCTATGTGCGACTGATCTAACCACCCCCAGAGTTAAGAATGTGGAGTTTGTCCCTGAGAGGACTTTGAAGATAAGCTCCTCTCTCTCTCCCTCTCAAGAAAAGGAGCTATGTAGCCTCTTGACCTGCCATTTGGAGGCCTTTGCCTGGAGCTACAAGGAAATGAAGGGAATCCATCCCTCAGTTTGTACTCATCATATCTACATCAAGGAGGACTGTAAACCAGTCAGGCAACATCAGAGGAGAATGAATCCAGCCCTCAAGGACATTGTTAAAGAAGAAGTGCAAAAATTGTTGGATGCAGGATTCATCTATCCCATCTCGGATAGCGAATGGGTTTCCCCTCTGGTGTTGGTACCCAAGAAAAATGGGAAATGGAGAATCTGTGTGGACTACAGAGAACTGAACAAAGCCACCAAGAAAGACCACTTCCCTTTACCTTTCATAGATCAAGTGTTTGATGGGCTGGCAGGGAAGAAGTTTTTCTCTTTCCTAGATGGGTTCAACGAGTATAATCAGATCCAAATCATCCCGGAGGACCAAGATAAGACCACCTTCACTTTTCCATGGGGTAACTTTGCCTACTGCATCCTTCCCTTTGGGCTATGTAATGCCCCTGCCACTTTCCACAGAGCTGTATTAAGCATCTTTGCCGAGTTGGTCCATGATTCGGTGCAAATCTATATGGATGACTTTACTCCTTACGGGTCTAGCTTCTAGGAAGCCTTGTCCAACATGGGAAAAGTTTTGAGCAAGTGCATTAAGATGAACCTGTCCCTCAGCCCTGAAAAATGTGAATTCCTGATGACTGAAGGATCCGTGTTAGGTCATACCATTTCTCTCCAGGGATTACAGGTGGACCCCAGTAAAATTTCTATCATCAAAAAGGTCCCACCTCCCCAGAAGGTGAGAGATGTTCAAAGTTTCCTAGGCTTAGCGGGATATTACAGAAGATTCATTAAAGACTTTAGTAAGCTAGCCTCGCCATTTTTTGGCCTCTTAGTGAAAGATGTTGAGTTTAAATGGTCAGATGACTGCCAGAGGGCTCTGAATGAATTGAAGGATAAGTTGGTGTCTGCTCCAATTCTGAGAGGCCCAAACTGGGCCCTAGCTTTCCACATCCACACTGATGCCTCGAACAAAGCCATAGGGGCAGCCTTAGGACAAGTTGAAGAAAAACTTCCATATGATATATACTTTGTCAGCAAAAACTTATCCAAGGCAGAGATGAATTATACGGTAACTGAGAAAGAGTTCCTGGCCGTGGTCCATTCCCTGAACAAGTTCCGACACTACATCACTAGCTATCAAACATTTGTACATACTGACCATGCTGCAATTAGATATTTAATGAATAAATCTGATGTGAATGCTCGTATTATTAGATGGTTACTTTTGTTGCAGCGGTTTGATTTGACTATCGTTGACAAACTAGGTAAAGAAAATGTTGTTGCTGACTTCTTGTTTAGATTGGATTTGCCTGTAGGTGAAGAAGGAACAGTGGATGACCAAATGTCAGATGAGCATCTGTTTGCTATCTCAGTACTCTCCCCATGCTTTTTTGATATAGCGAACTATCTAGTCTTAGCATAGTTCCCTCTGCATCTATCCTCAAAGGAGAAGAGCAGAATCGTGAGGAAAAGTGCCTCATTCACTTGGATCGGGGGCAACCTGTTCAAACTTGGCCCTGATCAGATCTTAAGGCGTTGTGTGAGGAGGAGGAAGTCTTTGAAATCCTCCTAACCTGTCACGATGGGCCTTGTGGAGGACATTTTGTAGCTGAGAGGACTGCCTTCAAAATTCTATAGGCATGCTACTATTGGCCCACTCTTCATCAAGATGTCAGAAGATATATCAGCCAATGTGACCGATGCCAAAGGATGGGGAAACGGACTCCAAGGGACGAAATGCCTCTCCAACCTCAAGTGACTCTTGAGGCATTTGAGAAGTGGGGTATGGATTTTGTGGGTCCTATCAACCCTTCTTCAAGGAAAAGGTCTTACATCATTGTGTGCACAGACTATCTGACAAAGTGGGCAGAAACCAAGGCAATCAAAGAAGCAACAAAAGAAAAGGTGGCTGAGTTTTGAAGAGAAAACATTTTCTACAAATTTGGCTACCCAAGAGAGTTAGTCACCGATCAAGGAAGCCAGTTCACCTCCAACTTGATTGAAGACTTTCTTTCTCATCACAAGATCAAGCATAGGACTTCCACCCCATATCATCCTCAAGCGAATGGGCAAGTGGAAGTCACCAATAGAGAATTAGAGGGGATTTTGACTAAGGTGGTGAGCAGCAGCAGAAAGGATTGGGCAGATCGCCTGGTTGAGGCCACTTGGGCCTACAACACCACTTGGAAGACCACAACCAGTTTCACACCCTATGAGCTGGTCTATGGGAAGAGAGCTTTGCTGTCAATCGAGTTTGAATACAACACATTGAGGATGGCAGCTTAGCTGGACCTAAATCTCAGCCATATTCAACAAGAAAGGTTAATGCAGCTGAATGGGTTAGATGAACACCGAATGTAGGCCCTCCTCCACTCAGAAGTGATTCAACTTCAGAGGAAGGTATGGCATGACTAGCACCTTAATGACAAAAAATTCCAGCCAGGAGATTGGGCGCTGCTGTATGATTCCAGACATAAGGATTTCAAAGGGAAACTGAGGATAAGATGGCTAGGACCATATGCAGTAGAAAAGTGTAATGAAAATGGTTCTGTCCTTATCCGGACTATTGATGAAGAAGCCATCCCCATGCTCGTCAATGGGCATCGACTAAAGATCTACAAGAAACCTCTTTCGAGGCAAGAGTTCGTCAAAACTATGGAAAAATCAGTGCCGGTCATAGAGAAGGGTTCTGCTTCTGTTTTGGGCACACCATGAGCATCATTATGTATAAAAAAAAAAGAAGCAATAAAAAGATCCTTGGGTGAAAACCTTTTTGAGGCGCCCAAGGGAGATGGTAGGGGTGAAAACCTCACTGAGGCGCTCCTGCTGTCTCTCTGAAAAAGAATTGGAATAAAAATATCCTTGGGTGAAACCCTCTCTGAGGAACCCAAGGTAGATAGTAGGGGTGAAAACCTCCTTGAGGCGATCCTGCTGTCTCTTAAAAAAAAAGAAGAAGAAGAAGAAGGAAGAAACAGAGAAAAAATAAACAAGCTGATCTCTGGAAAGTGTTGTAGGTTGCAGGAACAAAGTGCAAAAAGGAGGCCTCTCAACTTAAGGACAAGGGTCCCTATCAAGCTACCAGACAGCCTCACATACACTCCCTCCATGAACACTCATTTTTCCAAGGTTTGGACGCAATTTGGTCATGGTTCAGCCTTCTACAGGAAACTACAGGACTTTGTACAGGAAGTTCTGTATTTCTACAGGAAACATCCTGTAGAGCTTTTGGGCAGGCTAGAACCAATTATGAAGAAGGATTTGAAGCTTGAAGCCCATTGAGGAGGCATGCAACCCCTCTTTTCTTCCATCCTCCACTCGTTTCACCTCGTTTCACCACTATTTCTCTCATCTGGTCGAATATACTTGCACATGCATACCAGAACCCTGTTTTTTCAGATAAAAATTTGTTTTTTTTCAAATCAAGAATAAGGCATTCTGAGGCTCGCACACTTCACCTGTCAAGGTGACCTCAAGACCCTTCACCTGTGAACATGACTCCATTTATTTCAGCATGCACCCCAGAAGGAGAAACGGCTACAGGATGTCCTACAGGAATCCTGTAGCAGCTGATCCAGCTGGAGCACATACCATGAAGACACCAGTAGCTCACAAAACCGGTGCATGCAGCATTCACCACCAGGGAAACGGGTCTCAAAGTCTTGTAGCCAGCAGCAGCCAATAAAGAGGAGCTCCAACACCTGTGCACAACGCAACAGCACACATATCCAGCATCCCTCATCCTGAAACCTGAAAAAAACCACGTCCACGGTCGCACAGGTAAGTTCCTAACCTTATTTCGTCAAATTACATAAGCTATACTCTGAATATGCATGACTGTGAGAATGGAAGGATTGAACAAGTCTGGTTGCCATTCAACTGGCCATCACAGCCAGTCAAGCGGCCTCGTAGGATCCGAATGGGCTTGGTTATGTCGAAAAGTCGGGTAATTGACACGTGGGAAGTGTCCAGTTGGGGAGAAGTGGCGGAATGACAGGAATGGCGGCGGTGAATGCAGAGGGAAGAATTCGGCAGTCAGGGGCATGCTGGGGAATGATATCCATGATGTCGGCCAACGGATCAGCAGAGATAGCTCACCCCCGCGCCATGAATTCTGCAGCATTTCAAAATCGGCCGGTTGAATACTTATGATGCACTGCAGTCATTTATGCTCACAACCATTTTGCAGCTGAGTACGCGTCCTCCTCCTCTGCAAGTTGTTAGCCTGAGTTCTCAGTCTATTCAAACGTCCTGCTATCGCTCAGACTAGTCCTACACCACTGTAACATCCTCTAGAAGCCGGAAACGATTCTACAGGAAGCGGCGCTACAAGAAACTCAGCATACGATGCAGCGCGGACTGTTCACGTCGAGGGTGGCAATTTTCAGTGAGGTAGGCAGAACTTAACTTTCCCATGCAAATAATTCCAAAGGTGGTGAATTCGACGTATTGAGGGGGGTAGGGAAATGTGAATGCAAGTCTGTCTGTGAAGTCAAAAGCTTTGTCTATCACTGCCCGAAATTGTCTTCGTGGTCTACATGCGAGATTTCCTCCACGATTGAATGAAAATCCCTCATGTAGAAATTGAGACACTGTCAAGGTACTGGTAAAAATTGTAAATTTTATATGACTGTGTGTATAATGGAGACGTAGCTCTGCGCTCCGTGTGTAAAAAAACCCCGAAGTCCTCCTTCTGTATACAAGCAGGCAAGTTCAGCACAGGGTAATTGACACAAAGATATCTCTTTTTTATGCTCTGAGAAGGAAATACACCCAGAACTCCTTGTCTGCTTGAAAGCACGAACAAACACAAAGTTTTTACCATGTCGGGAGGGTTCATTAGAAAAGAACCTTCGGACTCCAAGAAATCACGGGAAACCCCTGAGGTGGTGGACTTGTTTTCCCGTGCACACTGGATGACATTCTGTGACAAGCTTCAAGGTCACGATGACGAAATTGCAGAAGAATTCCTCAGGGCCCTGAAGTCGAAGTCAAAGACATTGGCCATTGTCAACTTCCAAGGATTGACCCTCAGACTCACCCCACAACTCATCAGCAGAGTAATTGATCTACCAATGGGGGTACCCTGGGATAAGGAGGAGAGGAAGTTGGGTCAGAAAGCTAAAAAAGAGTTCTTCTTGCCAGAGGAGCAATTCTCAGAAGACAAGAATGGAGTTCGAAGAACTAGCCTACAACCGTTCTGGAGTGAATTCAGCCTCCAAATTATGAAGTATATTACGTGTGAGGGGTGATTTAGCATCGTGTATGGCTATCATTTCCGGTTGCTCACAGAACTCAGGCACTACATGGACCTACCCTCAGAGAAAAAATTGAGCATTCCTTACTTCCTCCTGTAGTCCATGACTGAGTGTGCCACCAAACTGAGAGAGGGGACACCAGACCAGCTAGCCCATCATGGGCTTATTAAGCTCCTTGTGGAAGATGCACTCCACACTTTCACTGTCCCTCTCTCCTGGGAAATTTTTCGGAATATGTTGAAGGATGATGACATCCGAGTCTTGGCCGAGGAGTTCACTTCCTCCAGCAGCGAGGAGAAGGAGCATACTCAGGCAGAGAAGAAGGTTAGAGAACAAGAAATGCTGGGAAAAACATCGAAGAAAGAACAGAAAGGAACACAAGAAAAGGGGCAAGCTGCCAAAACAGGGGATGATAAAATTACACCAACACCCAGGGAGAAAAGACTACAGAGCAGGGCAGAACGGACTGAGAAAGTCCATGTCAGTAGGGGCACCCCTAAGGCAACCTCAGCTAAGTTAAAGGAAAAGTCCCCTCAGCCAAGCAGGCTAAAACAGTGCCCTTGGCTTCTACAGGAAAATAACAGTCTATTTCTACAGGAAGTTTAAAAACGGCTTCTAGAGGAAGCCATAAAGCAACCGCTACAGGACTTTCTATAGGAAGTCCAAAAGAAGGACAACAGAAGGAGAAGTTGGCTGAAATTCTAGCTAGGGAGGCAGTAACTGTGCTGGCCACCCTAAGTACCTCTCCCAAGCCAAAAGAGAAATGAAAGAGGGAGACTCCTCTGTATTTTAAAGCGAGAAGGAGTGTGAGGATTAAGATTGGAAGACCCCAGCCTCCATTAAAAGAGCCAATCACAATTGTGGATACCCCTACCACACCAAAAGGATAGGCCCCCCTCCAAGGCATCCATTACTTATGAGCGGGGGAGCCTGAAAACATCCTCATGGAGGGAAAGAATGGAGAAATTGAGCTCAGAAGCCTCTCTACAGGATGCTGAGGCTATTCTACAGGAAACTTTGGCTAGGCTGAAAGAAACTGAGCAGATGGAGGAAAGAGAAACCAAGTCACCATAGGAGGAGGAGAAGGCCGATGTCATCATGGAACCAAGCCCCCAACCCAGCCTGGGCTCTTATTATAACTTTTTGGAGGCCGGAAAAATTATTCCTCAAAAGTTCACAGTGCCACTGTTTCTAGCACTAGAGGAAGAAAGAGTACGAACCCACACTTGGATGAGGATCGCCAAATCCAAGGGGGTAGCAGATATAGGGCCTCTAGAGGAAAGGCTCAAGGAAACACAAAGGGAGTTGGCAAGAGTAAGGCATGTGGAAATCTCCCAACAAGCCAAGTTAAGAGAAGAGAATGTGCTGCTTAGACATTAGCTCCAACTGCAGGGACAGAGAAAAGGAGAGGGCACAACAGCCAAGGACCCCTCAGCAGAACCTCAAGAAAAAGAAGGGATGCAAGCTGATCTTGAGGAACTTAACTGGTAGCTACAGGAAAGGGAATTGCAGGCAGGTATAGAGATACAATCCCTAAAATAGCAGGTGCAAGAAAAGGAGGCACAACTGGCCTGCATGGCCAGTTGGGCAATGGAAGCTCTACAATGTAGGTAGCCGGCCAAATCCTATGGTCTGTACCTAAGGGATTAATGGCTGCAGTTCCAAATCAACACATTGGCACAGAGGGGTATCTCCCACATCCAAAACCCCCAGCAATTCATGGATTTATGTAACACTAGTTCATCGGAAGATAAGGCTAAGCTTTCAGAGTTTTACCTCCATAATTTGGCCCTTCCAAACATCACCTCGTGGGACCCCAACATAGCAGTAGGGGACATGCAGTTGATGGCAATGACCTCATGGTTAAACCATGAAGAAAAGAGAGGATATGAGGTCAGGAATGTCATGGACCGGGAGCTACATGAACCACTGCTGATTAGAGCAGAGCTAGGGGACCCCACAGCATTGATATCCACTCACCAGCACCTAGCAACCAACTCTCAGGATTTATTAGAGTACATGGATCGCCAGGCCCGGGCCATAACACACTTCGAGGATATGGAGCGATTATTAGGGGACACTTGTGTTCATGCTTGCACCCATAGGTGGAACACATTGTCCCACAGCCTCAAAATCCAAGAATATCACACTCCAACTCGAATGAGGGAGGCCTTGACACGAGTGCCTCTCTACAAGAAGTCTATGTAGAACCTCCAGGCCAATTGGATAGGCCTCAAGCTAAGTCCACCCTTGCTTTTGGGATTGTTAGAAGGAGGCACAAAAGAGGAAGAGCATAATCAGTGGGAAGAGGTGGAAAGGAAGGCCAGATTCCATGATAGTGCGGAGGACACTACTTCAGAGGCTTGGGATGTGAGGGTGGTGATTAAAGTAATGAAGGACAAGGAGTTGGACTAGTTGCTCAGAGGATGAGCAACCCTTTTAGCAGGGGGTGATGATGAGTACCAAAATTGGTAACTTGTTGGGCTCATTTTTCCTAATTATCCTTGTTCAGTCCTTGTTCAATCCTTCATTTTCCATAGCTTATGCATTATTTTCAGTGTGTTTATGTCATTTGTATGAATAAGGGTAGTCACTCTTCCTAGGTGGCTAACATGTGCTTATTTCAAATTTTTTGACACATGTTGGAGCAAAACTGAGCAATCATGGGCTAAAAGACAACCAAGCCTGAGGTGAGGATTCGTAGGGTGGTTGTCTATGGCATTAAATAACCCTTCCTTGGGATCTTCACCCCCAACTCCGAGCTCCAAAGACCACCAAAACCGAATCTAGAAGGCAACCAAGCAGAATTTAGAAGGGACTGTGTAACTCACAGTTTGGACAGCCGAGTTCCACTGATTGAGGAAGCTAGCTAGGGCCCTCGTGATGTATAAATGTTGAGGCCTCAACCTTCATAAGGGACTTTTGAAACCATTGCATATTTTGCACCACAATGCTGCTAGCTTTACTTTGTTCTCTTGTAGCCATTTTTGGCATCACTCTTATGACTATTTTTTGATAATGAAAAGCAGTTCGATTTTATATCAACTCTGAGTTTTCCATAGGAGCCATAGCTCTCAGGGTTGGGCCCAACTTGAGAGCCTAGGGCTTCCTTTCTGTAATGTTACTTTTCCTTCATGCATCACTGTTTCCCTTTATGCATTTGCATGTATTTCTGTAAGGCAGATTTAGTTACGTTGCTTGAATAGATCATTGTTTATGAATAGAATTGCTTTAGGTGTTTTGGTAGGATAATAATAGAAAAAGCTCCAAAGAAAAGGGACAACCACACTATCAGTTTCACCTCATCCTTATTGGATCAGAGGCTGGAATTGAAGAAACAGTGCTGCCCCAACAAAAACACTAGTTTGCTTGACCATGCAATCCTTAGTGTACTGTTTCCTTTGCAGCAATTAGTTATGGGTTTAGAGCTCTGAAATGTTTCTTTGCATAGTTGATGTACATGGTTTTCTTTCCAAAAAAGCTATTGTTCATTCATGCTTTTGATAGGTAGACTAGATTAGCTAGGACTTTGATCATTTGCAAGACTTTGTTGATTCAGTTGAACGTACATCGAGCAGGGCATCTCCATCACTCTTTCATCCACCTAAAACATCATCTGAGCCACCTGTTCCATCTCCTAGCTGGGTTCCTCGTCTCCCATCTGTCCTTTTTTCCACGTAACCCTACCTTCTTGCTCAATCATTGCCTTAGCCTTCTCCAAGCCAATTCAGCCTTCTACACCTTCTCACCACTCCATCCACCAGTCCCTAGGCCACTTCAGACCCCTATCCTACCTCCATATCCATTCATGCATCTTCCCTCACTCACCCATCCTCTAAAATCCAATTTTTAAACATCCCGTAGAAATTTCTGGACATCCTGTAGAAATTCCTGAACATCCTGTAGAACCCCTGCAGACTTCCTGTAGAAGCTCACAAATGAGGTTTCTTGATAGCAAAACTTTGTGAAACTCTCTGGAAGGGTGTTAGGGACTCCTTAGACCCTCTTTGAACCTTCCAAACCTTTTCCAAGCATTTCTCCTCCTTGACCCACCCCTGCACAGTAAAGAACAATGAAAGCAGATGCATGATGAAACTGACAACTTAATAAAAAATACAAAAAGATGTTTTCTTAGGACAAAGGTAGTCTAGAAACATGTATTTTACCTCCATAGAAGTAATGGCATCTCTTTCAGTAGTTTTCATTCTCATCTTTGCATCAGTAGGACTAGCTGGTAGAATTAGGGTTTGCTAGGGTTTGCGCTTTCCTTAAGTTTTTCAATCTCTTTTCGCAAATAGATTAGCTTCCTTTGAGTTAGCTTTCATCCATCAATTAAAAAGCTTCTTCTAAGAGTTCATAGAAGTTGGCTTAAGCTCTTAGCGGACTTGTGACAGCTGCGGCAAGAGCTAGGACTTGTGCAAACATCACCGTTGCTTCCAAGTTTGTTACGAACTACTGGGTTGATGAAAGTAAAGAAGGGAGTCCCAGGAGTTGCAACATTATTGCTGCAATACTAGAGCCCACCAATTGTCCAACATTGTTCTGCTGTTCTTGTCTTTCTTTGTTTAAATTTCTCTGAAATTTTCTGTTATTTCCGGAATATCATCTGCTTCTACTAATTGACTATCTATATCATTGAAACTATATGAATACAAAACAAAAGACTCTAAATATTTATGTACATAATTAATCAGATGATTTATTGGTTTCTCCTTGCTTGTGATCATGTATTTCATTTTTTGTTCCCGATACAATTTCCTCATTTGGCCAAACACCAGAATCGTTGCATAGGAGAAATCTAGTTGTAGTGTCCCTTTCAATTTCGCTACCTAAGACCTGGAAAGAAGCATGCCAAACCTTGGAGGAATATCTGCTACAACAACATCCATCAAAACATTCTTCATTGGGAGCTGATCCAGACTCACAACCAAGTCTTTGATGAGTCATATACATCTTATTCTACTGGAATCAAACGAATAGAGATCATGATATTGCCGGGTGATGTCCAGACGAAGCTTATCCATGATAGCCTTGGGCATGAAATTGTGAGAAGCTCCGGAATTGAAAATGGCGTTATGTAACACAAAATCATGCAATCTTAAACTGATATAAAAAGGTGGCACATCACTATCAGGAGACTCACCATTCGATGCTGGCCCAAAAATCATTTCAGGTTGATCATCTTCGACATTCACCATGTCGAACACTGGGTCCAAATTCAACATTTTAGATACCTGTCCTCTATAATTGTTGTTCCTCATTATTTCAGTCAAGGGGATGGATACCTTTAATTTAGAAATCTCATTCTCTAAATTAAAAGCGAGAATTTTTTCGACCTGTTTGACTGGGATTTCTTTCCTTTCCTTTTCTTTCGATGCAACTTGCTGATGTGAGTGTTCTGCTGATGGTGATTTTCTGCTCTCCAGATCAACCTCCTCCTTTCCTTTCCTTTGTGCAACTGATGAATCATTCTTTGATGCTTCAACATCCTTCCTTTTTTGAATTGGTTTGATCGGCACATCTTTGTTTCTAAGTGAATATCGCTGCTACTGGGCGGACAGAGCATTCATATAGCCTCTTTGGTATTCATCTGATTCTTCCTCCAAGACGGTGTCATTTGCTAGAATGAAATCTACATCTTTGTGTACAACCGAACTTTCTGCATACTCCTCATCCTCAATGAGATAAATAGGCAAATCATCCAGAGTAAAGAGGTGATTTTATTCACCTATTACATTCCTGTCCTCATCTAATTCTGGTCCATGCACAAAATTTTGCTGCAAAGGTGTCTATACTGGCTGTTGTGCAGTCTGCTCTTGGGCTCGCTTATCTCTCTGTCTTATTCTATATTGTGGTTGTTTCTAACCACGAAAGTTAGGATTTCTAACTTGTGGCTCCGGTTTTTCAAGTTTCACCCTTTCAAGCATCTGCTCTACCTTCCGAAGTAGCTAATCTACCGAGGAAGATTCTTCCTTTACAGTGACCTTCTTTTCTGCTTTTGCTCTAGCCCTCATGGTCAGCAGATTTGCTTCAACGCTGACCGCTATCTTCTGCATGTCTTCCATTGTGGCCGGTTCTCTTTCTCTCAATTGATAAGCCATGTCAGCATCAAAACCATCCGGGAACTTCACCATGGCTAGTCCCACAGGTGGCCTTAGATGATCTGGAATTTCGTTATAAACTGAATTGAATCTAATGCAATAGTCTTGGACAGACTCACCAGCGTTTCTTTTGATTTGCTCATATTCAGCTAGAATTTGAAGAGGATTCTTTTTCACTTCCCAGCAGTTTAAAAATTGTCTTTGTAGGCCAGCCAAGGTAGTGATACGTGTAGCCGGAAAACCTCTGAACCATTTCCTCACTTCACCTGCAAATGTCTGTACAAAGAGTCTCATTGCCACATGCTCCGCATCGATCTCATGAAGTTCATAGAAGTCTGCCATTCTGTCCACATGTTGCTGAGTAGTAATGCTATTAGGAGTGCCATCAAAAAATGAGATTTTGCTTTGATAATCTGCGGGCATATCATCTAAAACTTGAGGCAGAATAAGGGGTGCGAAACGGGCAACCATCACTCTCGGTGGATTTTTCCTCGGAGGTGTTGGAGGAGTGTGCACAGTTTGCAAGGGACTAACAATTGGAGTTTGAAGCTGAGCTATAACGTAGTTATCAATTGACTGGTTAGCCCTTTCCATCTCCAAGTCTACAAGAAACTGGGGATTTTGGACAGTAGAGTCAACCGCCCTTTCGTACTTGGTTTCGAACAACGATAGTTCAAACTGCTCATCAAAATCTAGATCTTTGAGATACTAAAAAATGTCCAGGCACGAGTGGGATTTGAATACGGGAGATATAGAGCTTTCTTGACGATGAATTCTTGAAATCAAATTGGGATTTTCGTAGATGTGCGCAGGATTTGGATCTGGATTAGCTCTGGTATATCTTCTAGACGCCAGCATGCTATTGAGAAAAATCAAAGGACACAACCAACTTACTCAGCCTATCCAATCCTAAACTTGTCATCTGGAAGCTTAGAATTATCGAGAAGTAAGGGGATTTGATTTCGTCCCCAGTGGAGTCGCCACTATGTTAGCACCTAAATCCGCCTTAGGCTGAAGGAAGGCAAAATTCAGGGTAACCACAAACCACGCTCAGTCTGGTAGCTAGCCCTACCAGGATAGGAGAGGGATCTCTCCGAGTCACGCTCAGTGAATAGATAAACGAAATGGTCTAAGATGACTTACAGTGCAATATTGATCTTAGGCTAGTAAGGGAATATGGATACAAGAAAGCGATTTTTATGAATGAATGTGTTTCTAGGATGGTACGGGACCAACGGAAAGCAATGAGCAGAGGATGAAAGACAAAGGCACAGATTACTTCGTGAGGCAAGACAGATGGAAAATCTAGTAATTTAGTTAGAAAGAGCACGGAATGGAGAGATTGCTTAGGAGGGTGAAAAGGGCATACACACATGAATCTTTTCAACAGAAGAAAGAAACATTGAACATGAAATTTTCCCATAGGCAGAGCAATAAAATTGAATTCTACCTTAGCTAACTTAGAAAATTTCACTAGAAATGAATATGAAATGAAATATGAAACATAACGAAATACATATGAAACATAAGAGACACATTTGCTACAGTCACAACCACATGAATCTCATGAAACAGAGCCGCTGCCTTTCATTAATCCTCTGTCAAAAATATACAATGAAGAAACAAAGTTTCTTTCCCCACAGTCTCCCAGAAGTTACAAGCCAACCAACCAGTTGCAAATAGTTTGCATACAATATATAGAATTGCCATGAGGAGAATAGAACGCCCAAGGGTTGGGGAGTTACTCGAATCATTACAAAATGGAGGTGGAAAGCCAACCATTAGCTACAGGTGTAGCATTACAAAGATGACAAATGGCTTGGGTGACTGTTTGCCTTCCTATGCCACTTGGATAGAAGCCAATTTGGAGTGAAAATACTTTAAACTTTGCTTTATGTGCCGAAAAGGTGAAATGTAGATGAGCGGACCCACTTGGAGAAGTTGCGAATCGAAATTTTGCGAAACGGAGGTGAAATTGGCCCTTTTCCCTATATGCACCGCACCACTTTCTATATGCCCCGTGCCAATTTGGAGCCTATTTTGAGGCACTTGCAGGAGTCCAAAATGTGCCCAAGTGTGCTTGTTGGAAAGGCTGTCCTGTCTAATTTCCAACCCAAGTAGAATTTCTACATTTGGTGCTCGTTTGCCCCTCTAAATCGCCATTCTCCCAAGACTGCTTCCTGTGTGTCAAAATAGGGGCAGAGAGGCCATTTTTTGGGTGTTTTTGACCTCCTGGAGACTCAAATCATGCCCAAATTTCTTGTCCACGCACCAATAGTCATGCTTTTGCATGCTAAATCCAAAAATGCAAGCCATTTGTCATTTGGAGCTCCTAATCCTAAGCGCCGTGGCGCACAGAGAGAAAAAACCTGTGTTTTGACCAAAAAATTACCATGTGACCAAAATTGCCCCAAATTTCTTGAAATTTAGGCTGGAGGTTCTCTACGAGGCACTATGCTGGGCCACATAAGCTTTTGCAAAGATTCAAAGTCGATCTTTCTCTTTTGCCTCTTTTGCCTCTTTTGTTGCTTTGCTCAATTTTGCCTTAAAGCTCCTTATCCGGGCTTTTGCACTCATGTTCCGTGCCCTGTAATGATAAACCATCCTCCTCAGTATGGTTTTGTCTCTGTCATCCTTCTCCAACAGTCTCTCTAGGTGGATGTTGATCCGCTCTAGCCAGGACTCATGGTCATTGTTGATCTCTTGCTCCAAGGTAGTGAGTTCGACCCTCCTTTGTTGGGCAGCTTGTTGATTCTCACGGATGTTTTGCAGCTCCATGATCTCATGCTGGTCCTCAATCTGCTTGTTCCTCTGCTCCAGATACTTGATGATCCATTTGGCCCTCTCCACATTGAGTGACAAGTCTTGGATCTCCGTGTTCTGCTCCTAAATAGTCATCCTAAGTCGGGCACTCTCCACATCTGCATCATCATCCCGAATGAGGATGAAATCGACCTCCTGTTCACCTGATGGCCCCTCATCATGCATGGGCCTCTTTCCCTTGTCCTGTACCTGTGTAGTCGATGCAAGAAGTGAGGCCCCTTCCACCCCGGGTGGAGATAACACTCGCTTTGCTACTGCAAACAAGTGCCTACTGCCTCTTTAATATGTCACGAATATTGGCATAATCGTGGTCTCATGGTGCTCATACTGATGAGAAGGACCACTTATCTCATGCTCTGCCTCTGAAAGTACCTGTGAAGTGCTGAAGAGGTCACGGGAGATGAAGTCCTCCCAAGCAATGCCCTGCAATCCCAACTGATGATCTACCAACATCCAGATGAGAGCAAAGTGATACACACTGTTAAGCTACTGCTGAGGGGTCTTATGCTGCATGAAGGTGTTCATCCTCTCTATGTTCTTGCAAATGAAAAATGGGAGGTTCATCATCCTCACCCTGGTAAAGTGCATGAGCAACCTGATGTGATAAGCATATAGTTGAGAGAACCTCCCCTCAGAGCTGAAGTACTTCATGATCAATTTCATGAGTGGAGCATACTCATCTTTCAAATATCTGAATGGGAAGACTCTTGTGAGCTGACTCAAGAATCTAGCCTTAATGTAAGGCTCATAGTGTTGTTTATCCACCTTCCTCTTCTTATGCCACTGTTCTCCAACATTTGGTATGCCTGTTGCCACTGAGATAGTTTCGGGTGTCAATGTGAAGGTGACCCCGACCACGATAGACTGACCTCCATGTAGGTGAAGCACAAAAAGACAGGCCAACTCATGATGAACTCTAACATTAGCCACCCTTTGACAAAATTCAAAAAATGCTAGGTGCTGGAAACATGGCATGGCAAGAGGGCATGCTTGTAATTCAGTGAGGGTAGTGGGCTCACCCCTAACATGTTTACCACTCTTGTGATGTCTCCTAGGAGCCTGTTCTTCCGAGGATGAATCACTTTGTGTCTCCATCTCATACTCTGATGAATGCTGTGATGCCATGACTACTGTGTGTACTGTACTTAGGCTGCCCTTTGATGATGTTTTGAAGTTGGGTGCTTTTGTGATATCTGTCACCATGGGGAACAATGAAACATAAGGGAGTATTAGGAGGGGAGTGATGTGATAGGAATAGGGGTTATGGGGAGAAGTTTGCTTAGGGATATGTAGGGGGTTTGGGTATTTGATAGGGTAGGGTTTTTGGGGTTTTGACAAGGCAGGGTTTTGGGGTGGTATGTTGACCAATAAAAGGAGGGATAGGGGATAGGGTTTGGTAGTGTTTAGGGTAGGGATAATAGGA
>APFE030830812.1:0-17523 GCA_000404065.3 Pinus taeda
CTGAACTCAAGAAGAGTTTATGACAAAAAAAAAGAGGTGCCTAAGTTTACAACGTCCCATTTATACACTGAAGGACGTAAGTTTACAACGTCCCGTTTATACACTGAAAGATGTAAGTTGCTCATATTCATGGACGTAGCTAGTCTCAGATTTGTACAGCAAACCTGAAGAAAAATATAAATGAAAACATATAACATAGAAAGAGATTGGTACAGATAACCCTGACACTCTAAACTGCATGTTCCTAACATAGAAAGAGAAATTTCAGTGGTTTTAAGCCGGACGTAACGTTCAAAGAAATAGTAACACAAAGCAACGATCAACACAGAATTTTAGGAATAACATAAACGCATAGAAGTAGCAACACAAAGCAACAGTAACCACAGAAAAATTGAGGAATAAAAGTAATATAGGAACACAGGCGAACACACTGAAAATATGATATGGTACACATAAGCATTATATTTGTTATTGTTATTATAGAAAAGCTTAAGTATGAATGGGAATTGCATATCTATTTACCTGTTATGATTGATAGAGGGTCGGGCCAATTCTGTTTGTCACAATTCTCCAAGGATGAAAGTATGCTACCGCTGCTACCTGGGTAGACAAAAGTTTAACAACACATCAAAAATCAATGAACATTACACAAAAATTTCCAAACAAAATACCAAAAAACACAAAACATATAGCCTAACAAAACATCTAAGTGGAGAAACGTTTAGCATAACAAGAATGAAGTCATACCAGATTCTTCAGGAAGAAAAGCTTCGTCTCCATGCATCCAAAGCTTTCAGATAGCCTCTGAGCAACATAAACCACAGAGCAACTGTAAACATCACCTATATAAAAATATATACAGAGATCGGCCATCCACACGACCAGCCTACAGTTCAGAGTGCCAAAGATATGAGAGGTATGAAATGAGGCACCCATGTATGTGGTTTTATAGACGAATGTGGTTTTTTACCGGAACTTCCAAACTATTCTGCACATCGGAATTCCAAACCATTCTGCACATCAGAATAACAAGAAAGGCATTCTGCACGTCGGAATAACAAGAAACGGAAGTTTGATAAGGATGTGGTGTGATGGAATAAACTACTTGATTGTTTTGTAGGCATGCGCAGGGAGGGACGGGGGACCACATAATCGACGTGCTTAATAGAAAAAAGGAGATCCACTCTCTAGGGAAGTTACATCATGCGCTCAAAGGGAGCGGGGACCACATCTCAACGGCTACTTCAGAAATTTGAAATCCTTGATTGGCATTTCAAATGACATTTCAAACTGGCCAGGTATTCGGCCCTCCGGAACTGTTGGTCGGACATCAATTGTGACTGCGATCAACCTGAAATAGCGTTTTTGTGACATACGCAGGGAGGGACCGGGGACCACGGAACTATATGCGTTACATCTGCGTGTTAGATAATAGTCCGACAGGGACCACGGAACCATATGCGTTACATCTGCGTGTTAGATAGCGTGTGAAATTTTCCCGAATATTTATACGATGATGCATATGAATTGTTTTTTTATTTGCTTCATTTTTCTTTCCCTTTTAAGCATGCCCATTTTCCTTTTGATTTGGGCTATGTTATTGGGAGTGAATTGTAATAATGCTGTATTTTTTTTTTTTTATAGATATATAAATTTCATTTAATCACTAAAATAACACTTAAACTAAAATTATTAAACATTGTGCAATAGGAAAATAATGTTTTCTAAATTAAAGTATGAAAACCCCAATATATATAATTCAAAATTTCTATTCAATTAGAAACCAACCCAGTATTCCGAAACATATTGATATTCTTGAGGTCAAGATATTTGTACATGTAGAGATAATAGTAAAAGTAATTAAAATATCCCTATCATGCGGAGCTAGAAAGTTAAATATATTTTGATCTATAATTTTTAGCAAAAGGAGATAAATATCTATTGTAATATAAAATTGTAGAACCTACAATGCTGGTATCCTTTTGAAGTGGAAATTTTATTTTTGAATACATAAACCAACAATTTTATCAAGTTACATTCACATCTTTGTACCTTCTTCACAAAACTAACTTTCTTTATACAAAGGTTTCACATAACCTCCAGGTCTGATGATATTCTAAAGCTTACCTGATGATCTTAGAGATTTTACCTCTTCTGCTACTAGGTAAAAGGATTGGGAAAAAAATAGCATATACTAGGTGGGAAAAATGTTAGTGACTTATTAGACTACATTTATTTCTTATGCATGTTTATATTGTTTCAACTTTTGATTTTGGTCAATATAGCGATGAATAGAATTTCAACGAAATATTTTTTCAAAATATTTTGATACCACATAGATACACAAATTCCACTCAAGGGACCAACAAATTTAAACACATATGTAGAAAAATATCGGTAAATAAAATGATTTTTCTTGTCATTATTTATGATTTTCTTAAGATTAATATGACGCCACGAACTCTCCTTTGATATTTACCTCAACAACTCTAAATTCCTTACTATAATAACAATTCATGGCCAGCGAAAAAATAGTATTATAAATGTTCATATGTTTTTAAATGTGCGCTACATAAACTTAATCATGAGTAGAGGATCAACGAAATCGCCTTGTAAGAATTTTTTTCTTTTTTACTTAAGCCAAAACAAAATTAAAGAATAAAGAAGTTCAAAATATTTTCTTATGTTGTTACACACGAGAAAACTATTTCAAAAACTCTACAAACAAACTAATTACAACATGTCTCTATAAAATTGAAGACATTGATATTGAGAAAAAAATTGTTCACCTAACTAGTTAAGCTAGCATCGTTTGACCCACTTTTCATATTATTTTTTCTGTTGATATTCATATGACACCGGAAAATTTTATTAGATATCCACCTCAACAACTTCTAATTCCTTACTATAATAATAAATCATAGAAAGTGGAAAATAAACTTTATTATAAATGTTCATATGTTTTTTTGTCTGGACTACATAAATTGATTGTTGACCAACCAAATCCACTTGTAATATTTTTATTTTCTCTTTCTTAAATAAAAAAAAATAATGGAATCAATAACTTTGAAATACTTGCTTCAGCTACTAAACATGATAGAAACATTTAAAAAATTCTACAAACAATCCAAGTAGAACATGTCTCTAGAGAATATAAGACACTCTACTCAAGAAATCAATTCTTCATCTAACTACTTGAGCTAAGATCATTTGACCGAATTTTAATAATTTTTTTCAACCAAAAAATTATGGGACCACCCAATAGAGCTCATTTATACAACTTTCTTCCACAATTTTCACATAGTAGAGCATGTATCCAGAGATTTGAAACCACCATAGTCAGAAACACAATATGAGTCTCTGTCGCTTGAAGTATACTTCTTCCACACCCAATTTCCATATTCTTACAAAGCTTTTGATACATACTTCCCTTATAAAAAATAGATATTAACATTTAGTAACGAAATGATGGCATCACATTTGGTCACAATTTTTTGGTTCATATTACTACCTATGTGAACATAAAGTTAAGATGAATTTATGTTAATTTTATTATATGACATCGTAACATAATGAAAAAAATTGAGAAAATTAATTTTAAGCTAATAATATAACAAAAGAATAATTTTAGAGATACAATTACGTGTTTGAGGATTTACAACTTAAGTGTGTTCAGTAACACTAATGATGTAGTAATATCCCATCCTCCAATAAGTTTGGAGAATTAGTTTTATATGTAGCCCATTATCATATGTGTGTGTGTGTGTGTGGGGTAGTAGTAGTAGTAACTTTTAATGATGATATATAAGTTTTACATTTTTAATAAAAATATATTATCACGTGATGAAAATATCTTAAATGGGAATGTGAGTTAATGCTCTTAGGAAAATTAAGGTTCCCAAAAGTCGAGTATGAATCAATGATACATCTATAAATTTTTTTAAGAAATTAGCTAATACAGGAAAAAAAATTATATTTTAATCTGAGAGCTATCTAGAAGAACATTTAATTGATAAAAATATTTAGAATTGTGTCAAATTCATTTTCATAGCCTATCAATCTTTTCATTTAATCTAATTCATCATCCAAATTTTTTTAAGAGCGTCTCAATTTTTTTTATAACCTAGAACAAGGAAATATGAGGAATAGACATAGTGCACACAAAAAAATTCATAGATTGTTCATTTCCAAGCCAAATTACAGGCTAGATATATATTGCCCATGGAATACAACAAATTCCAAATAAGGAGAATATTGTTCAAAAAATATTAAAACAAAACTCCAACAACCAACAACTCAATCATACCTATTTACTAATTAAGCATCATTCCAAATCTGCAATTTAATGATTATATCTATAGCATTACAAAGATTATAATAAAATTGATAATTTAAAATTAACATGTCAGATCTATGTGACTAGTCCTCCTCGAAATTTATACCCACTCTGAAGTCACTTAGACAATTACCTTTCCATGAGCACAATTTTCTAGCTTCTCATTCAACTCATTTAAGACATAATCGCCTGTAACAATATTTGATGAAATTCGTATAATTGATGCTTCTAAATCTCGCAAAGGACAATCTCGATATTAGACTGTATCTAGTAGTCAATTATGCAGTTGACCTTTCTACCCAAATGGATCTCATTACAATACCTGTAATTGATTCTCTTGAACCCTGAAGCGCAACAATAACCACCAATATATAACGAATTCATACAATTAACTTAGTGATGTGTTTTAAGGACACTGAAGAATGTCGAGAACCACTAATTTAATTATATTCCTGTGTTCATCAATTTATTTTGAACTTTTTAGAAAAAATAAACAACCTAACAAACAAGACAAAGAAAAACCCATAACAACAAAGATAATCATATTCCATAACTAAAGATAATGATAATGATAACGATAACGATATAGATATATATAATAAATTGCAAGAAGCACCTCCAAAAAGATTGAAAGCATATAAGAATAATCTTAACAATGTAAATGTTAATGATTTTCATATGATTTTTGAAAAGGGTTGATGTCACATCAACCTCTTTCTTTAAAGGACTTATTTTTGACATTTTAATTTTTCTAATGTATTAGGTCTGGACTTTTTTTTTAAATGTTGATTATTTAACCATTTTTTAAATTCTCTTATTCCTCTTCATGTTTTTCATCCTTAGATATTTGGTTTTTAAGGCTTTTCGATTTTTTGTTTTGTTTTCCTTTGCACTGTTTTTTTATAATGAAAATTTTCATTTTTTTCCAAAGTTAAAAAAAAAATATTGAGATTATGATTTTTTTTATATTTCTATATTGTTAATTAATATTTCAATACACAACACATAATTGTCACCAAAAAATAACAATTTAAAAAAATCCACAGAAAATACACGTTTTCCATATAGATATAATTAAAAAAAAACATGTATTTTGGGACATTTTCGCTAAGACCCACATTAAAAAAAAAATGACAAAAACTTGGTTAAGATTTGAATTAAAAAAAGAGGACAAATAACCAATTTTATGAATTTTGTATAAAAAATGATATTTGAAATAAAAAAATTCAAAAAAATATATATTTTAAGCAAAAAAAATTAACATAGAATTAGAAAAAAAAATAAAAACCTGATAATAAAAAATTAAAAAAAGTATATAATAAAAAGAAACCATGTCAATGTGAAAAAAATTAAATTATATATAAAAGAAAAAAATCACTATAAAAATACTTATATTTAAAAAAAAAAAAAAAACCTTTTTTGGTCTTCTTGGCGGGCTCAACTCGATTCTGAGAATCAAGTGAGGGGCTCATTTGATATTATGAATCAGATGGAGCCCTGGCCAGTGGTTGAAGGTGCCACGACCCGTGGCTACCGGAGCAGTGATGGAGCCCTACCTAGGGGCTCAGCAAGGCATGGCCTTGTGTAGGCAACGCTACGTGCACCTTTGCTAGTCGAGGGTTGTGGGCCCATTGGCAGGCTTAATCCAATTCTGAGAATCAAATTGAGCCTGCCCAAGGGCCCGAAGAGGAATTTTTGTTTTTATTTTTTTATAATAATCATAATTCGTTTTATAACATTTTTTTTGTTTTATGGTTTTTTTCTTTAAATTTTTAATAAAAATATATAGACTTGTAGTTGACACAAATTGGTTAAAAGAATTTCCACCACCCAAGTGCCTCTGATGCGACTAAATCTCAAATCGAACTACATTATGTTTCATAGACAATATTTAATTACATTTCTAAAAGAACTTATGAAATTTATTTCCTAGTTAAGTAAAATGGACAACAATCCTACTCTAATAATAGATAGAAAAACTTATGGAAGACACAAAAGGAAAAAAAGCATCCAAATGATTACAACAATTAGACAACTCCGCATAATGAGAATATAGGTGGAGATAAAAGCGAACCATAATAAGTGATTCATATGAGAAAATATTTTGAATGGAAAAGGAAAAGGATCAATAAACCAAATTGAATAGTGGTAGTGAAAACTATTGACCTCTCAAAATAAGTAGAAAATGAAAATGGATAGAATATGAACCAAATTCAATATCATATGCATTAATAAGATGATTATGCTTCTCTTGAACATCATTGCTACTACTATTTATGAAAATGGTGCCCACCTCATTAAATGTAGGTTTTGTACCATTTTTAAGGTGATAGTCTTTCCCTTACTTATACGAGTTGTCCTTACTTCTCAATAAAGATCAAACTCTAAATATGGAGGAACTCCATCCTCATCTAAAATAATTTCGTTGTTATCATCAATTATTTCTAACACTCAAGTTCAGGTTACTGAGAAAATTTTGCATACCACCACATAGAAAAAGAACAAGGGGGAGAGTCAATTGATTTAGAATAAAACTTTAAATGTCCTATCCTAAGGTTTCTTATCCCAATGATGATCAACATTTGCTAATATAGCAAAAGTCCTTCCTTATCTTGAGTTTTAGCATTTACATCAGAGCTCTTAACATCAACTATAATAGTCTCAGAAGACAACAACTTCACAAAGACCTACATATTACTTGGGATATGAAGGACAAGAAGAAGGGTACATTCTTCCAAATATTATAATCAACTACGCTTCTATCATCTTCAAGATCATGCCTAGTGAAGATCAACCTTTGATGATTTGGAGCAATTCCTTGTCTTAAATTTTAGCTTTCACATTATTGACAATATCTGACCTATCAACTTCATAAGTAATTTTCATGTCGGTTAGAATTTTGATATCTGCATTCCACCTTCATAATTAATTTTCATCCTGGGTAGAGTTTTGAGATCTTCATGATTTTTTTTAGTCATGGTAATGTGAAATATATGATGAGGTAAGTGTTCTAAGGTTCATCTTAGTTTATTAACCATTTTGTTTATATTTCTACACTAATTCATACCTAGATCAAAGACCTTGCCTTTCATTTAGGACACATATTTTCACTTACCTCTTTTAAAACTTCTTAAAAACCATTTTGCAAATTTTTCAAGATGCTACACTACATACATATTCCTTTGCAATTTAGAAATAAAAAATGATATTAATATCCAATAAATTTATATAACTATTAGATAAAATTAAAAATAAATAAAATAATAGGATATGTTAGACAAACTCTCGAGTGCTTTGAACACCCTGTTTCAAACATACTCAAAAAGAAATAAAATATTAAAATGAAAATTAAATCCACAACAAATTCTAAATTTCAAATCCATAATAATCTAACTAACAAAATGGAATAAATAAAAAATGGTAAAAGCATGAATTGAAGCCTTATTGGAAATATGTGTGTTGGAAAGATGTTTGTTTGAAGGGAAGAGAAGCAAGCATTAATGGAAATAACCACCAAAAAAAAGAAACAAACAGAAGCATCCATCGAACATAGACCCAAAAAAACATCCGGTGAAATTTTCAAAGAGGCGTGGATTCGATTGAAATTTGAAAAAGCATGGAATCTCAATTGAAGAGAGAGCATGGAATCCGAGAGGAAGTAGCGGTGGTAAAACTCTTGTGGCCATTGAGGAGAAGTGAGAAATCCCTATATTAAGTCTTATCATTTTTCCAACATCTTCCTTACCCTTTGTCTATATCGATTGTGATTATTCTTGTGTGTTTGGCTATATGTGTGGTTAGAGTTTTGGTCTATCTGTGTTGAGTCTGTGTTTGAGTCAGTCATGGTTGTGCGAGATAGAGGAGGAGGCTTAAAAGAGAAGGGAAAAGGAGGAAAGATGAGTTGTTTACTGACTTTTTGGGCTCAAAGAAATCAATTATCTCTAAAAAATGGTTTGGATTAGATTCTATTTAACTTCAATGTTTTATTCCTCTATGCCTTGCTGTAAGAATTAATTCCATTTCATAACTTTGTATTTTGGTTTGGTGCAGTGTAAATTATTGGAGTGAATGAAGAGTTGACGTTGCATGAAAATGAATGAAATATGGAAGGAAAGAGGTGGTTGACATTGTTTTTGTTCAAGGCATTCCAATTAGCTTGTTGAACGTGAAATCGAATCCCAATTCTAGGTATATAGAGATGGCACTGTATCTCTCCTTTTGATTAGTTGAAATATCGTGCTTTAGCCAATTTTATTGAACTTAAGGCTCTCCTTCCTCCTCAATTATTTGTATTAAATTTAATTTTTTCTTTATTTTTTCAATCATCCTCAATAATTTTTATTAGAGATAGTTTTTCTGTCATTCATTCAAGAAGTTATCCCCTATGAATTCAAGCATCACTAGATTTTTAATGACTTCTGATAGCTCTGTATTTGGGTTTAATCTATTGTGTATTAGTTTATTTTGTGGTTTTCTAATATAACCTCTTCTTTATTAGTTTAACCCATTATTTGTTTCTAACATGACTTGTGGTGTATTGTGTTCTTTCTTTGTTTAATCTATAGGTTTTTCCCTTTTGGGTGTAAAAATATACATTTTCGAAAGTGGATTCCTATTTGTTTTCATTATTTAAATATGTGATAGAAAGATTTATTACTTTTATATAAAAGACAAATTGATAATCTTCAAGACAAATTGATAATTTTCATTATATCTTATTAAAAATATACATTTTTCTCAAATATTTATGTGGTATTGCATGCAAATTTATTTACAGGGGGGATTTCACCTCCTAGTTTTGGTGAAAGGGTTTTTTTAGAGTAAATATTGATGTAGTTATATATTATTCTTTCCTTCTCTCAAATATTGTAAGAGAATTATGCACACAATTATTAATAAAAATATTTTTTATGGAAAGGGTTAAACCCCTTCCTAGTTCTCAAGAAGGATGGGGCACCATTTTTCTTTCAGCAGTGTAGTTATCTTAGTGTAGTTATCTTTGTTTGTGTTGATTACTTTTCTTTAAACTCATACCCGTCAAAACCTATTTTCTTAAAGATACATTTACTTTAGAACATTTATATTTTAGGCATGTCATATTACACTTCAATGATCATCCATTCATATTATAACACTTATCCCATTCGCATCTAACTCATAACACACTTACATTTAAAAAAATCTATATATATATATTTTTTACAAAAATATAAATTATACAATCTTTCACCATGCATTGAAAAACACTAAATATAATTATACTTAACAGGCCATTCATATTGGTTTTTTATTTTTTTTTGGTTTTCATTTTAGTTGATTTTTAAAGCTTTTTATATTCTATTATTTATATTTTATATAATTAGATAATGGTATACATATATAATTTAATGTATTTATGTCTTTATGTTCATATATTGAATTGATACTATACCATGTTACTTTGAATTTGTGTGTGTGTTTAGTTGAATTGTGTGTTTTCTTTTTTGAAATTTCATATCTATATGTGGGTTGTCCTAATAATGATTATTTTCTTTTGTATTTTGAGACCAAATTTTATATAGTGTGTTTGCTTATTTGGTCTAGTATTTTGTATTTTTATTTAATTAAAATCCCATATATATGTGAATGCTTGTATCCATGTTTATTTATGAATATTTGTATGTAATTTGGAATTGTAATCATGTGTTTATTGTGATGAATTATGAATTTGAATGGGTAAACAAAATGTAGATTTTAATTTGTATATTGTGTGTCTGTGTGTGTGTTTTTAAAGCTAGATAAGAATATTTGAGCGTTTTCTTTTATTGACTTGAAATTTTATCATGTGCAATTAGTTATTTGAAATTGCATGTTTTGTGTTTAGTCCAATTTGTATATTGTTTGTTTGCTTGAACTTGTACTGTATGTTTTACTTTTTATAGTGTTTGATTGCTTATTTAATGTTGCATTTTCATATTTGGGTGTTTTTTTTTATATTAACTTGAAATTGTATTATGTGTGTTTCCTTAGTTTTTTAACACCCCTCCCTTGTGTACTAAATTATTGCAAACCTAAGCTGAGTTACAACTAGGTGTGATATCCTCCCTTGTGTGCTAAATTATTGTAAACCTAAGCTGAGTTAAAGCTAGGTTTGATATCCTCCCTTGTCTTTTAAATGATTGTAAACCTAAGTTGAGGGAAGCTAGGTGTGATACCCTCCTTTGTGGGTTAAACTATTCTAAACCTAAGATGACGAAAGCTAGGTGATATGTACTATGAAAAGAAAATGTGTTATTAATAAATTAATAAAATAAATCACTTAGAGGGTGGAGCACCAAGAGAGAGGAGATTCTTCCCAAATCCCATGAGGAACGGGAATAGAGATGAATCTTTAATAATAAGCTTATATATGACATTATAGATAAGTTTGGATGGATTAGATATCCATCGGATGGATGGGAGATAAAGATCCATCAAACATAAAAGCTTCATGGGAAATAAAGGCAAGATTTTATGAGGAAAAGCCGCCTGGAATATAAATATGAGATTTTGCAAAAAAGACATAGGAAAATGGAAAAATCCATAAAAGCAGGATGTCGATAGTGGTAGCTAAATCATGAAAGAGGGTATTAAATACCCAATGATTGATCAATTGAGGGCAGTTGATGCTTGGCAATATCTTCGGCTCGAAGGGAGTAAAAGGTGATTCATGGTTGGGTGATGGTGCTCCTCCCTCCAAGAGAGGTTTTAGTTGGTCTAAAATGTATGGGATGTTTGTATGATTCTCTCTCTCTCTCTCTCTCTCTCTCTCTCTCTCTCTCTCTCTGTTATAGTTCCAAGTTTTTATGAGAAGATTTTATTAAGTCTCTGTTATCGTTCCAATTTTTCTATGAGATGATTGCTTAATTTTCCTCACCATGAGAATGTTTGAATGAATTGCATGGGTTTGTGTACTAACAAAATTATTAGGATACTAAATCCTACAATTAAGATATATGAATTACATAATTTCCTCTTTTATAGAAAATGAATGATTCAATAATGCATGTAACTGTTGTGTGCTCTCATATGCATTTCAAAGTTATTAAGATTATATTTACAGTGGTAGCAAAGAGTAGCATGCTTTAGTGTGTTGCAAGTTTTCATGCATGTGGAATAATTATGGAGGAATGTCTCCCATAGTATTATCAAAGGTTCACCATGGTCTATGTCATGCATAATGAAATTAGATGCTCTTGCATGTAGTATAAGGAATTAATGGAACATCCTTTTAGTTATGCATATATGGGTCTATAATATATCCTATGAAATTGACTTATATATCAAGTTACTAACGGTACCTAGTGTGTCTATGAGATAGGTTACTTGTATAATGCCTGATCTAAGATTTGTATTTAATTAAGCAATTCATTATGCATGATGGAAACAAGACCTATAATAATTATGGATGATCATGATAGTAGAGTTTAATTAAGATCATTTATGTAGGTAAGGAAATTAGTATAGGTTGCATGTTATTGTTAGTTCGTTTTTCATCTACTAAATCATGCTTACTAAAAATCATCTACTAAATCATGTTTACTAGAAATATAACACATAAGCCTTGACAATAAGGTTAAAAGACCATACAAGAAGCACTCTATAATTAAATTGACCATGACTTTGGAGTCTATTACAGAATGACTAATGATGATATAAGGGCAGGCTAAAGATACACTATGTGGTATTGTTTCTTAACGATTAAATATAGAACAAAATAAACATTTATGGAATGGGAGCTTGGGAGCTAAATTATAGGGTAGCTAAGGAGGTTCGTTACCAAAGGTATCAAACAAAAAGTTCAAACACTAATACTTATGGACCAATCCACCTCCGTAGGATTTCAATTACGGGTTTAAAAAAAAAAAATTGTTCTCCGTAAAGGTGAAGTTAAAATTTGAAGCTTAGAACATGTTAATGTCATATTTATTTGTTTTCGTTAAAGAAAGTTAGGATTCCTTAATGGTTTATTGAGCAACCATGAATATACATATGTTAATTCAATAGATATGTAACAGGGTATTATATCAAGCAATTTAATTAAGGAGGAAGTTTTTATGCTTTGGTGGAAGATGTTTTCTACCCCATCTAGGTTGTATGCTCAAACACGTCCTCTAAGAAGACCATATGGTATCAAAAAATTAAATATAGGGTTAAATCCGAAAGAATTCTCAAGAGACTTCAATCAAACCTACATCAAACAGCTATCAATATAAGCTTTGGGGTCTTTGTGTTTCCCTCCCATAGTATTATCAAAGGTTCACCATGGTCTGTATCATACATAATGAAATTAGATGCTCTTGCATGCAGTATAAGGAATTAATGGAACATCCATATAGTTATGCATATATGGGTTCCCTGTATAATGCCTGATCTAAGATTTGCATTTAATTAAGCAATTCATTATGCATGATGGAAACAAGACCTATAATAATGATGGATGATCATGATATTAGAGTTTAATTAAGATCATTTGTGTGGGTAAGGAAATTAGTATAGGTTGCAAGTTATGGTTAGTTTCGTTTTCATCTACTAAATCATGTTTACTAGAAATCTCACACATAAGCCTTGACAATAAGGTTAAAAGACCATACCAGAAGCACTTTATAATTAAATTGATCATGACTATGGAGTCTATTACATAATTACTAATGATGATATAAGGGCGGGCTAAAGATACACTAAGTGGTATTGTTTCTTAACGATTAAATATAGAACAAAATAAACATTTGTGGAATGGGAGCTTAGGAGGTAAATTCTATGGTAGGCTAAGGAGGTTCGTTACCAAACGTATCAAACAAAAAGTTCAAACACTAATTCTTATGGACCAATCAACCTCCGTGGGATTTCCATTACGAGTAAAAAAAAAAAAAAACGTTCTCCGTAAAGGTGAAGTTAAAATTTGAAGCTTAGAACATGTTAATGTCATATTTATTTGTTGTTGTTAAAGAAAGTTACGATTCCTTAATGATTTATTGAGGAACCATGAATATACATATGTTAATTCAATATATATGCAACAGGATATTATATCAAGCAATTTAATTAAGGAGGAAGTTTTTATGCTTTGGTGAAAGATGTTTTCTACCCCATCTAGATTGTATGCTCAAACATGTCCTCTAAAAAGACAATATGGTATCAAAAAAATTAATATAAGATTAAATCCGAAAGAATTGTCAAGAGACTTCAATCAATCCTACATCAAACAACGATCAAAAGTACTAGAGGAAATGTAATCGCTTTGTCATATAAAGAACATTTTTTTTGAGGTAAAGGTGTTGTTATGGATTCTTGGGCGTATTATATTATTGAGGAATTGAAGAATTCTGGAATTTAAAACTACAAAATATGACCTCCTCCAAAAATTCCTTTGACTCTATTTTCATGATATCGACTTGAGTGGGACGTTACAAATTATCAACATAAACGGACTCATCCATAAATTATGACATAAACGGACTCATCCATAATGTCGATATTACATTGCGTGGGGTGAATGCGTAGTGGGAAAAAGCACACGATGGTTATGGCAACTAGAAATATGAAAAGAGTTGGTCCACTTCTGTGTCTACCCGGTCACCCTGTTTCCCATTAGGTGGTAACCACCACCAATCCATCCATTGTAGGGAGGACTTCACCACCGTGATTAAATTACCGTACTCAACAACTGATTCCCATGAAATGGACTAACCCATTAAGGAAGATATATCATGGCTAGTTCAACATTCACAACGGAGAACTCAACCTTTCTCAGATGATAGCGATAAAACTCAACCTTTGGGACGTATGAGACAGTTTCAACCTTGAAGTTTTTTAACAACAATTTCGTTGTCTCCAAGCATTTTTGGAAACTTGTTGATGGAACAGGAGAGGAATAACTAGGAAGAATTGTCAATATGAATATGAAATCGAGGCACGGGGATGGAGCTTCTGCACATGTTATGTCGACGGACAGAAGCTAGCTCTTATTTTGTTCTGGAAAAAGGTCGGGAAAATTAGCCGAGACATGTAATTCAACATACTATTACTCCTCCCTATGGATTAGGGCTGAATACACGCGTATGCTGCTTGATCCTCATGCGCAGTCATTTTTTCACGTTCACATTCAGGATGGGATGAATGCCGGTTTCAGTGTCTGTTTTTATTGTTTATGGAACTGTCAGTGCCTGTTATCCTTATTGCATGAGAAACGTCCATGAGAGATCGACCTTATCCAATGACCAAGAGAGGTACGAAATTGTTCAATCCCAAAAGCCTACTTTTGGCTTATAGATATAGGTTACCCTAAAAAATGCTTAGAGAATAATGCTGGTAAAAGCATCCAATGAGAAACAATAAAAAACAATTTTACGTATGGTTTACGGATAAGAATTTTTGAATATAAGATGTACATATAGTAAAATTATAACCGTTGTTGGCATGTAAACCTTGCCAACGTGGACGCAATGGCTTTTAGTTTTATTTTCGGAGAAAAGTATAGCAAAGCGGTCAGTTTTCCAGCCAGAGCAACAATGGATAAAAGAAACGGCTGCTAAAGCAACATGAAAATTCCACACCCCACAAAGCTCCGCCTTCTTAGCTTTTAGAAACATCACGAGAAAAGCTTTAGATTGATGTTTCCCATTTAAAAATTACATTTTGCGTTTGTCTTATCTCAGAAGGGAATTCAATTCTGGAAACCTGAATTTTTGTCTTACTGAGGTAGGAACGTTAACTCCAGAACATGACTTTGTATTAACACCACTGTTGGTAACTAAATCATGAAAGAGTCTATTAAATATCTAGTGCATTGATTAAGTGAGGGAAGTTGAACCTTGGCAAGATCTTTGGCTATCGGGAATCATAAGTGATTCATAGCTGGGTGGTGTTGCTCCTCTCTCACGTAAAGTTTTAGTTAGTGTCAGATGTGTGGCATGTTTGTATGATGATTCTTACCCTCTCTCATAATTCTGGTTTGTTTACGATAATATTTATTAAGTCTATGTTATTGTTCCAATTTTTCTATGAGATGGTTTCTTAAGTTTCCTCACCGTGAGAATGTTTGAATGAATTACATGGGTTTGTGTGCTAGTAAAATTATTAGGATTTTAAATCCAACAATTCATATATATGGATTTCTTAATTTCCTCTTGTATAGAAATGATGGATTCAATAATGGATATCACTTTCGTGTGCTCTCATATGCATATTGACATTATTAAGATTATCTTTGCGGTGGTAAGAAAGAGTAGCATGCTTTAGTGTTTTGTAGATGTTCATGCATGTGGAACAATTACCGAGCAGTGTCTCCTTTAGTATTATCAAGGGTTCACCATAGTCTATGTTGTGCATAATGGAATTAGATGCTCCTGCATGCAATATAAGGAATTGATGCATAATGGAATTAGATGCTCCTGCATGCAATATAAGGAATTGATGGTACATATTTTTAGTTATAAATATATGGGTCTGTAAGATATCCAATGAAATTGACTTGAATGTCACCAGGTTTCTGACAGTACCTAGTGTGTGTATGAGATACAATACCTATATAATGCATTGTCTAAAATTTATATTTAATTAACCAATTTGTTATGCATGATGGAAACAAGACCTATAATAATGATGGATGATCATGATAGTAGAGTTTAATTAATATCATTGATGTAGGTAAGGAAACTATTATAGGTTGCATGTTATGGTTAGTTCCATCTTCATCCACTAAATCACATTTACTAGAAATCTCAGACATAAGTCTTAAAAATAAGGTTAAAAGACGATACCATAACCACTTTATTCTTAAATTGAGAATGATTGTGGAGTCTGTTATAGAATTACTAATGATGGTCTACAGGCAAGCTAAAGATACCCTCGCTAGTATTGCATCTTAACGATTAAATATAGAAAAGATAAAGAAACTTTACAAAACGAGAGCTGAGCAGCTAAATTCCAAGGTAGGATAAGGAGATTTGTTAAAACTTGGAAATATATATTATGTGTTTTTCTATTTGAATTTGTATTTGTGTTTCATATTTAAAAATTTAAAATTGTATGTTTGCTTATTTAAATTTGTATTTTCTATGTTGTTTAAAATTGCATATATGTAACACCCCTCCCTTGTATGTAAAACTTTGCTAACCTAAGGTGAGAAAAAGTAGGTCTAACATGTAATAAGAAAAGTAAATAATTTATGAAATAAATAAAATAATTAATCACTTAGAATAATGAAACACCAAGAGAGGAGATTCTTGCCAAATCCCATTGGTGAATGGGAATCAATAATATTCATAATAAGACTTCTAGATCCAGATCTAGATGAGATTAATGGATTTGGAGATAAATATCCATTAAACTACTTAGTTGGAGAAAGATGCTAAGTTAAGGAAAAGCATAAAAGCCTTGCCCTAGAAAAGGCAAGCTTTGATGAGAAAAATCCTCACAGGAAAATAACACTCAGCTCGGGGGTGAACTGGAAGCAGGAAGTTCTAGGTGTGGTGGTGGTGCTCGGTTTTCCCTGTGACATTATTTAAATTTCTCTTATAGAATTCCATTTCATGAGATTTGTTGTATGTTTTTCCTTACCGTGTATATTGTCAAATTCTCTCAACATATGTTTATAGCTACATGTGTGATCTTTGTGTAGAAAGATAATTGAATAATGATGCATGAAACAACTAGGTAGGATGAATAATTATGTTTTAAGATTGCCACCATAGAGCTAGTGGTTCATCTTATCCATGGTAGGCCTTTTGCACTATGAATTGTATCTACTAAAGGTCATATTAACTATTTATTCATTGTGGTTAGTATTGCATAAGATATGCCAGCAGGACTATGGACATGTTATATCAAGAAGTTAACTACAGTGAATTTATGATAAAGAGTCCATTAATCCTTGTGTTAAATCCTCAAAGGAACGAAACTCGACTGTAAGATCTTAAATGATCATGATTGATGCCTTTCATTACGATGTGATGTATGCATGTGTAGAATTACAGGTATTAACCTTGTCTATTGGATGATTATATATGAACAAATATGACAACTATTGTGTATTTAAGCCAAGCTAAATTTAGTGAAGGAAGAAAATATGGGGTTTTAATATTGGATCAAGGAGGTATGTGACAGATGGTATGACAACTCTAAGCTCAAGTATTATGGTCTAAGAAACAACCCACCTCTATAGGGTA
>APFE030830814.1:0-11279 GCA_000404065.3 Pinus taeda
GAGAGAAAGACATCAAAAAAGCAATGTAACTCTGGTTCCGCACTTTCTCTCACTTTTGCCTGCGGGCCCGCACCTTTTGTTCAAGTTATCTGCATACTTATACGCTCTGTATGTAAAGGGGAGGGTGCATACCCCTGGAAAAGTCAAAAGGCGCAATCTTTATCTTAACAAAATCATCTTGGGTTAATTCTAGAGTTTCCTAGAAGCATTTGTTACGTGGATTGTTCGCTCCAAGTGGTTCATGCATCCCATCATAGGAGGAACTAATCCCTTGTTGAGAGGAGCTATCCCTTTGAAGGAGGACTCTATCCCTTTGAAGGAGGAGCTGGTAACTGATCTCCATTGCACTATAAATTGAGGCATTGGGTCAGTGGCCAGAGAGGTTAGAAGCTGAACTTTTGAGGGTAAATGCTAGTGAAATCAAGACTTCCTATTTGAGCTTAAGAGGAGAGATCACATACCTTTTTGGCCCCATTAGGGAGTGAGTGAAGCTTGTCAAAGTAGAGGAGACTTCTTGTTGGACCCTGGAAGGAGCTTGTACAGCGTCAAGGCAAAGGTTGTAAGGTTCTTTTCTTTTGAATTAATACAATCAAGCTCATTTTTCTCAACAAGTATCTTATGCTATTTGTTTCATGGATTCCTTGACTTTCATGTTAAATATGTTTTACAATATTGGATATTCAGGTGTTATTTAATTGTTTGCCTTGTTTGTGCTTGCAGGTTTGCGATAAAGGAACTTACTTGGATCAAAGAAGTGAAGGCATCTCCAAACTTGCGTTGGACATGAGGTAGGCCCTTAAACACACTTGTTTCCCACTACTTATAAAGCACATTTAGAGAAAGATAGTGTTTGGTTGGTTTGTTTGTCATTAGGTCTTCATTAGATTCTAGGAAGGTCTGTCTTGTCCGCAAGATCGACTGATTCCGCGTGACAGTGTCTATAGCAACTAGCGTATATTCAGTAAACTTAAGATTTAATTAATCTATTTGATCTTTAATCATTGGATCAAAACTTCATTAACCATAAGGATAGTAAACAGTTGTAGTAAACAGAATAGATCATCACACATATGAACACAAGATATAAGGTGGAAACCCAATGTGGGTGAAAACCACCTGCTGCAATGCTTCTCTATGTTCTTGTTAATAAGAAACTTCTTTTTACAATATTTCTGTACTTATGCAGTCTTATACCAGTACGCAGGCTTCTAACTACAGAAGGCTACCACCTTCTCTCATTCTCTAGCTTCTCCTGGAAGGGAGCTACAAACCCCTTAGCTCTCGTACTAGCTGATGTAATAGTATGTAGGTGCTGACCTATAGAAGGCTACAACCTTCTCTTTTCTTCCAGGGACCATGTTCCATAAGTTTTCAAACTGGATCCATAAGTAAGATCAATAAAACATCAAATATATCTGAATCAACCAATCCCCTTTGCACCAACCAAAACTGAATCAATCAATCACTTCTTTGATTGTTATAACCAGAATACAGTAATAGTAACCAGACACCAATCCTGAACCCAGACTACTGCAACAATATATAGAAGTAGCTAAAACATATTTTATGAGATTTACACTACTTCTAAATGAAGAACCTATGTGCACACACTTCTGTCTTAAGGCAAACCAGCGTATATGCTGTTTTGAATTACCGAACCAGCGTGTATACGTGCATTTTCTATGCTAGGCCTGCATACATATCTATAAAAGATAATTTTCCCTTTTCAATTATTTAGACATCAGTTATACCCAGATTATCAGATTTATAGATCAAGTCATGCATCAAATATAACAGATCAAAATCACACAAAGATACTACAATTCAAGCCTTAAGATCTTGACCGATCAATAGAGCTTATCCTTCATCTAGCGCTTAGGTTCCTCCTTGGCTCAGATCCAGCTATGCAGCATAACCCAATGACCAATATTCTAGATCTTGCTCTTCATAAGATATTCAATCCTTGAGTGAATGCCTATGCCTAGTGATCTCCTTCCCCTTTTATAGTCTTAGGTCTTACTCAATACCATGGTCTAAAAGACACTTAGAACTGATACCTGAGTCCAAATACCTGAGTTCAACACTTCGGACGAGATACCATTGTCCAAAACCATAGGTCCAAATACTAGGGACTAAATGCCATTCTAAGAACCTGAAATATGATCTGTCATCTAAGTGAGTTTCCATCAAGGACAACACCTGTGACATAGTGCCAAACTTGTGTCATAATGCCCCTTTGGTCTTGATGGCAACCCCAGGTCACTCAAAGTCATTCTTCGCCTTTGTCATCAAGGGCAAAGGGTTGTGCTCCCCCTGCATACATGCTGAAATCTCTACTTTGATGTTTTGTTTATGCTCCCCCTGACTGTAGGCAAGGTCTGCAAAAAGATGTTCTACAATAAAGAACATGACTCTAGACATCATAATTGACCTTCCTATCACCAAAGGCTCATACATACATCCATCTCCTAGCCACGTGGGGATACACCAATATTGACTCATCCACCCAACCAAGTGGGGATACACCAAAAGTTTACACATGATAAAACAAGAACATTACATAATCCATCCAAGGCATAGTGGGGAAACAAAATAGGTCATTACATGACCTTGATGATAAAATATATACATGACATAGAGACAAAATATCTACAACAAGACTATGATAGTCACCAACAACTATCATCAGCAGCATCTGTCAATCATTATTCAGACCAGCAACCATGTTCTCTCTCAAACCAAAAACAAATTGTGAAATTGAATGAAGTTCTTCTAAGATAATGCCAACAATGCATTATTGGAAGTATATGCTCCCCCTGAACTTGTGCCAGATGGTCTCTGTCAAACCCATGTCAGACTCTTTTCATCTTAAGTTTGGCCCACTATTTTTCTTCAAATTAACATATATGCGACTGTATCCATAGAAACCGGCGTATGTACGAGGACGCTCCTCTTGAAACTCATGTACAACCACTTTTCTCTGAAATAGATAAGTTTCAACAACAAGATGATGCATCAAATACTCCTAGATTCTGTCTTAGGTATTCAAATGTCTCCCTAGGCAGTGGTTTGGTGAATATATCAACAACCTGTTCCTTGGAGGGAACATACTCCAATTTGACCTTTTATTGAAGCACTTGTTCCCAAAGAAAATGATATTTGATAGGTATGTGCTTGGTCTTTGAATGCATGATTGGATTCTTTGAAATATTGATTGCACTTGTATTATCACATAAAATGGAGATAGGTGGAGTACAAATTATTTGAAAGTCTTGCAAAGTTTGCATCATCCAAAGGAGTTGTGTGCAACAAGATGCAGCAGCCACATATTCTGCTTCAGCTGTAGATAATGCAATTGAACTTTGTTTCTTGCTGAACCAAGATACTAATCTAGAACCCATAAAGAATGCACCACCACTAGTGCTTTTTCTGTCATCCACGCTTCCTGCCCAATCTACATCTGTGTATGCATGAAGTGTGAGATATGTATCTCTAGGATACCATAAGCCATAGTTTTATGTTCCTTGAAGATATTTGAAAATCCTTTTAGCCACTTGCATGCACGATGTCTAGTCAAGTACTTGTCAGATAGAGTAGACTACCAATCATGGATCTATAGGTTGGTTGATTTACTACTGTTGAATCATCATTTGCGATGAGGCTACATCTTGTTATCATAGGGGTACATATTGGTTTCGAATCTTCCATGCCATATTTCTTCTAGATCTACTTGAGGTACTTGGTTTGTGATAGACAGATACTGTCTTTGTTTTGTTGGACTTGTAAACCAAGAAAATATGTCAGCTCACCAAGCAGGTACATTTCAAATTCTTTCTGCATCACCAAAGCAAAGTTTTGACTCATGGCTTCTTCATTGCTACCAAAGATGATATCATCAACATACACAACAAGTATTAGCAATTTATCATTATCAATTTTTATATATAGATTGCTATCTGTTGATCCTTTTTTGAAAACCTTGTTGATGGAGGTATTTTCTAAATGATAATACCAAGCCCTTGGAGCCTGTTTAAGACCATAGAGTGCCTTCTTAATTCTGCATACAAGTTTTGGATCATTTCCAAGGATGAATCCATCTGGTTGCTCAATATACACTTCTTCTTCTAAGTCTCCATTTAAAAAGGCAGATTTCACATCCATTTGATATATTTTGAACTTCTGAAAACTAGAAAGAGCAAGGAAAATTCTTATGGCTTCAAGTCTATCAACTAGTGCAAATGTTTCTTCAAAGTATATACCTTCTTGTTGAGCATACCCTTTACAAACAAGTTTGGCCTTGTTTCTAATAACATTTCCATTTTCGTTTAGCTTGTTTTTGAATATCCATTTGGTCCCTATGACATTCTTATCATTAGGTCTAGGAACCATTTCCCAAGTTTTATTATTTTCAATTTGCTCAAGTTCTTCATTCATGGCCTTGACCCAGAATTCATATTTGCATGCTTCATTTACTTTTCGTGGTTCAACAGAGGAGAGCAATGCTATAGTTCTTCTTGTTTGAACACCTGCCTCTTTCTGCCCCAAAATTTGAGTCTCTGGATGGTTTTTCTGAACATACCTAGATGGAGTCTTTTCTTCTACTCTTATCTGTTCTTTTGGTGCCTCATAAGTTTCTTCTTTAGCATTAGTCTGATTTGATGTTGAAGGATAGTCCTCTTTGTCTTTAAAATCTTTGGTTTTTATCTGTTTTGAATTGTTTCCTTCTTCATCAACCACCATATCAATACTTTCAACAATTTTTCTAAGTGTTTTATTTTAACACTCATATCCTTTACTTCAGGAGGAGTAACCAAGGAGAATGCCTTCATTTGCTCTAGGTTCAAACTTGCCAAGATTTTCATCAGTCTTTTTGATGTAACATTTGCTTCCAAAAACCTTGAATTATTTTACCATAGGAGTCTTACCATACCAAAGTTCATGAGGAGTTTGAGTTTTTTTTCCCTAAATGTTTGTTTTGTTGAGAATAGTAATGGCAACAAATGCAACATCACCCCAGAAGATTGCAGGAGTTCCAGATTCATCAAGCATAGCACGAGCCATTTGTTGAACCGTTCTGTTCATCCTTTCCACTACTCCATTTTGCTGAGGAGTCCTTGTAGTAGAGAATTCCCTTCTTATTCCATGTTCTTCACAAAAGTTGAAAAATTCATCCAAGGTAAATTCCCCTCCTCGATCAGACCTGAGACATTTGATTCTGTGATCTAATTCATTTTCAAACAAGGCTTTGAAAGCTTTGAAATTTTTGAAAGCTTTGTCTTTATGCTTCAGAAGTCCTATCCAACACATCCTAGAAAAGTTGTCAATGAACAATATAAAGTATTCTTCTCGTCGAGGTGACTTTTTCCTTGATGGACCACATAAATCAGTATGGACAAGTTCAAGTGGCTTACTAGCTAATCCTTCCTTCTTAGGGAAATTAGTTCTAGTTTGCTTACCAAACTAACATGATTTGCATATTGTATTGTCTGGAATTCTGATGTCAGGGAGATCACGAACTCCCTAATATTTCAATTCTTTCCTTATCTAAGAGAAGCTTAGATGCCCCAATCTTCTGTGCCATAGCTAGTGTTCATCATTCATGCTTAGATAGCATTTTTGTTGTCCTCCCTTGAGTATGTATAAATTATTTGGAGTTCTTATGCCTTTGATCACTGTTTCTCCTGTATCAAGCTTAGGAACAATACATCCAATTGATCGAAATATTACCTCATTTCCTTGATCACACATTTGGCTAACACTCAATAGATTATTCTTTAAGCCATCAAAATACATAACATTTCTAGCTTTGAATTTTCCTTTCAAAAGAATAGAACCTTTACCTTTTATGAGTACAAGTGTGTCATTTCCAGATGAGACCTTCCTTTCCTTTTCTAAGGCACTATATGGCTGAAGTTTTTCTTTAACACCTATCATATGTTTCGAACATCCACTATCGATGTACCATTGATTTTCCTGTCCTTCCGCATATAAGGCTATACCACATCTTTCTGGTTGTGGTTTTTTCATTCTCCATGTTTTGGGACCCAATGAAGGTTGCTCCTTCTGAGATGTTTGCAAAAACTTACTCCTGCATTCAGAATCTTCATGACCAAAGTTGTTACAAATAGAGAATTTTATTTCATTTTCAAGAGTAGAAAAGTTATTATAGGTCCTCTTCATGATCCCAGTCACGCTCCTTTTACTTTGTGCTTCTCAAGTCATGATGGTCTTGTAGGCAACACATTAAGTAGCTTTGTGTCCAAAGTTATGACATGAAAAACATTGGCCATTAAAGAAATTCCTGCGATTATCAAATATACTATCCAGGTGATTGTAGTTTCCATTGACATTCATTCTTGAGGCAAATTGAGAATGATTTACCTGTGGTTGGCTGTAGCTTCTGTTCATCCTTGAAGTATATTCACCATGATTTACTTGGTGATCTGTTTTATGCCTTTCCTGACGATTGTCAACCTGTTCACTTCTCCTTGCTGCATCAAGATAACTTTTGGAGGTGGATGGCTTTTGTGCTTGAGATTCTTCTTCAGTATATTCAAGACCTGTCTTGATTAGAGGAGAACATTGCAATTTGATAATCTCATCTAAAGCTTTAGATCCTTTAGAAAATTTAAGATTAAGAGCTTTTGTTTTCTCAATATCTTTTCTAAGTCCCACAATTTCACATTCTAACTTTTCATTGTGTTTTTCCTTTTTAGCAAGTTTGAATGTCAGAGTATCTATGATCATATTCTTTTCTTCTAAACAAATTTTAAGTTTAGAAATTTCTTCGTAGAGATCATCTTCATTTATAGCATCCAAGAAATCATCATCTTCAAAAGCCATCAAAAGTCTATAATCATTACCATGTTCATCTTCATCACTATTTGAAAGTCCATCGTTGTCTTCATGTGTATAATATCTCTTCGTACTTACATTCTATTTTTTGTTCCATTTAACTGGTTCCTTACCTTTATCAAGCTTATCTTGATGAGGAAATTTGGCTGCATAGTGATTGACTCTCCCACAAGCATTTAAAAGGTAGCTTACCTCTAAATCTTCCAGAACCCCGTTGAAGGTTCTTGACAAAGCTTGATTCTTCCTCTTATTCTAATGTATGCCCTGACTCATTGTATTCTCCTTTTCTTGAAGCTTTGAATGCAGCTTCTCTCATGTTTGATGGTCCCCATTTTCTCATTTCAAAAGCAATTAGGATTCCGTGTAGTTGTGACATAGTAATACTTTGAAGATTCTACTTTTCTTCTATGGCAAAAAGTTTTGATTCAAACTTAGAAGACAAAGATCTTAGGACTTTTTCAACTAAAGTAACTTCTTTTATTTCTGAACCCAAGTTTTTCATGCGATGAAAAATCTCATCTATACGTAAGAAAGAATTAACCACACTTTCATCATTGTGCATTCTGAGATTTTCATATTGAATTATCAGAGATTGTAGTTTTGCACATTTTACCTGATCATCTCCTTCATAGCTTAGAATGATCTTTTCCCATATTTATTTGGCTGTTTTGAGCTACATAACCTGGACGAATTATAATTGAGATAGACTCCCCAATAGAGTATTGATAGTTTTTATATTTGTTTCATACTGCTTTTTACCAGCTGTGTCTGTAGGAGTTGCCGATGGGAATGTGTATCCTCCTTCTACGATATCCCAAACTTCTGCACCAAGAGATTGAAGATAGGCTGTTGTTCTTACCTTCCAATAGACGAAGTGCTACCATCAAAGATTGGTGGTTTGATGGATGCCTCCTTTTCGTAGTTGCTCATGATGATACATCTTCCTTCAAGCGATCAAGCTTCTTCTGAAGGACCTGCTCTGATACCAATTGTTGGAAATAATACTCAGAGGGGGGGTGAATCAGTATTATCAAGTCAGATAATTTATCATTTTCAAACTTAGATATACACTACTTTAGATATGGAAACCAACATATACATGCAACTGTGTCTACAACAACTAGCATATATTTAGTAAACTTAAGATTTAATTAATTTATTTGATCTTTAATCAGTGGATTAGAACTTCATTAACCATAAGGATAGTAAACAGGTGGAGTAAATAGAACAAATCATCAAACATATGAACAAAACCACATGCTACAATGCTTCTCTATCTTCTTGTTAATAAGAAACTTCCTTTTACAATATTTCTGTACTAATGCAGTCTTATACCAGTACATGGGCTTCTACTTGCAGAAGGCTACAACCTTCTCTTTTATTCCAGGGACCACGTTTCATAAATTTTCACACTGGATCCATAAGTAACATCAATCAAACATCAAATATATCTACATCAACCAATCCCCTTTGCACCAACCAAAACTGAATTAATCAATCACTTCTCTGAATGTTGTAACCAGAATACAATAACAATAACCAGACACCAATCCTGAACCCAGACTACTGTAACAATAAATAGAAGTAGCTAAAACATATTTTATGAGACATATGCTACTTCCATATGAAGAACTTGCATGCACACACTTCTATCTTAAGGAAAACCAGCATATACGTTGTTTTGAATTACTAAACCAGTGTGTATACACCCCTTTTCTGTGCCAGACCTGCATACAGATCTATAAAAGATAATTTACCATTTTCAATTATTTAGACATTAGTTATCCCTAGATTATCAAATTTATATATCAAGTCATGTGCCAAATATAACAGATCAAGTTCACACAAAGGTACTACAATTCAAGCCTTAAAATCTTGACCCATCAATAGAACTTATCCTTCTTCTAGCGCTCAGGTTCCTCCTTGGCTCAGATCCAACTATGCACCATAACCCAATGACCAGTATTCTAGATCTTGCTCTTCATAAGATATTCAATCCTTGAGTGAATGCCTATGCCTAATGATCTCCTTCCCCTTTTATAGTCTTAGGTCTTACTTAATACCATGGTCCAAAAACTACTTAGAACTAATACCTGGGTCCAAATAGCTAGGTTCAACACTTCAGAGAGATACCATGGTCCAAAACCATAGGTCCAAATACCAGGGACTAAATACCATGGAATAAAAACAAGTTTTCCCACATGTACTCACTTTTCCTTGCATGAAAGTGCGTGCATATGCATACGCGCCTTATGATCGGTGATCCTGCATGTATGCGCATCTTGGTTAAGAGGAAACTACGTATATCTCTTTTTCATTCATTCTGAGAACCTGAACTATGATTTGTCATCTGAGTGAGTTGTCATCAAGGACAACACCTTTGTAATAATGCCAACACTAGCCTCAAAGTAGGGACAACTGTAGTCAAGAAAATCCTACACTCTCAGAGGACTCACACCATAGTGTTGCCAAAGGGGGAAGTTACAACAAATGAGGTCGACGAGCCTACAATTAGTGCACTAAAAGGGATAGGGATCAACATGGGCTCATGCGAGAGATACTCTATGTGTTGAAGGATGGGATTACTGCAAGTTCTGAGTGAGCAAAAGATCAACATGGAGTAGTTGAGCTTGTAGGCCGATGAAGTGGTGCCATAGAATAGGCAGATGGTACAGGTACTGGATGAAGCCTATCAGATGGTCTCTGAGCTAGCCATCACAACAGATGCACCAGCAGAGGCGTGCATCCACACACTAGCAGTTGGGGTGCACGAGGCATGAGAAGAAATGACCAAGGTTTAGCTGGAGCTGAACCTTCAAATAGTAGAGCTGCGATTGAAGGCGCAACTGTCCACCCCTCTGGAAGTAAGAGAAGAGTGCGCCAACACTATTACATCGGGGATGGAAGAGATTAACAGTGCAATAAGGGACTGCACTAGAATGTTGGAGGATACATTCGAGGTCCTCAATAATTTGTAGGAGGACCCTAACATCCAGTGCTTAGAGACAGAGGCACATGAGCTCCAGCAGCAGTACGAAAATCTCAAAGGGACCGTGCAAACGGTGACCCTCACTTAGAGGCTCGCGCGAATGCAACAGGCCAAAGTGCTGAAAGAGCAGGTGGATGCAGTGTGTCACAAAGAAGCAGTGTTGAAGGTGCACGTTTAGCCTTGGATCAACAAGGCCTTTGTCATTACAACAATAATTGAAGGTAAGCTTGCACGAATGCAGGGGACATAGGAACAAATGTTGGGAAGCAGTTCCACACCGTGGTCTTGGCATAATGCATACAAGAGATTCAATAGGAATCCGCTCAGTGTGCTAACCAACCTTGGAGTGATTCAAGCAAAGTTGGAGGGACTTCGCACAAAGATCTCCACACTGACAGAGTGATGCGAAGGTGAGTCATGATGTTTATGTTGGGGGCCCGTTGGGCGTGGAATCCCTCCCAAGGCATATTTCGTGGCTCAAAGCCCATGTTTTGACCAAGTCCATTGTAAAGAATCCACAATTTGTGGGCACAGAGCGGGAAGTCATAATAGAGTCACAAGGTTGTCCACCCTTGTTTTTCTAATGTAATGCCAGCTTGAAAGATATACCCATGGTCTGCAGACCATGGGATTGTATAAATAGAGCGAGGCTCTAAGTGTAAATTGTGTCTTTGGGTCGTAGAGTAGGAAAAGGCTCTACAACTAAGTGCATAGAGGCCTAGTAGTCCACAGTTGAGTGCGTGGAACCCCGCAGTTGAGTGCGCAAGACAGGCCGAGTCTGTAACCATTGGAACCATCAATAATGAAAATTTTTATCATATTTCTGTGTATCTTTTCCTATTTTATGTATTATTAGGTATGACTTGCAAGTTTACTGTTTATTTTCTACGTGAACTCATATGAATGTGCTATATAAATAAATATAACATAAGTCATCCATTTACGCAAAGATCACTAACTAGTCGAAGAAGATAAGTAAGCTCTTGGGTGTGACTTAGGGGAATAATGCAGAGAGAAGAAGCTCCAGGCCCCTGGTTAAGGCTACATGAGGGCGAATATATTAGGGCAAGTCAACAAAGTAACTAGCATGAAGGCCAGGGAAGTCCACAAAGTAATCGACACGAAGGCCAGGGAAGTCCGCAAAGTAATCAGCTTGAAGGAACTAACTGTTGGATCGAATCAACCCCTCAGACATCTCAAGGGTGCAGAAACCTTGTTATAGCACCCACCCCATACTACTTCAGGTGAAACCTCAGTCCACGCTCTGCAGACTGTTACAGAAAGGGCCAGTTGTACAGGGATTTATTTGGCTAATTAACTTCAAATCTGGGTTAGGACCCAACAAGCCAACACTATTAAATTCAAATCACTCTATGTAGCGAGACTTGATTTTATCAAAAAATATAGAGAAATATCATTACTTATTATCACTACT
>APFE030830819.1:0-31672 GCA_000404065.3 Pinus taeda
TCCTCACTTTTCATAATTATCTCCTATTTTATTAAAAATAACAATTTAATTTATAAAATATTAAAAATTGTCACACCTCCCTTTTATCACATATTTACAAATGAAAAATGGCCTTGATGCTCCTGCATTAGACACCCAACCTTAAACTTAATCATGATCCCCTGATCATGTGTTCGGATCTGTGTATGCCTGGATCCCATATCTTGTGCTGTAACTTTCCACTTGTCACTGCTTCTTTCTGATGTTCTTCTCCAGGTTTCCACACTTTATGCTGCATCGCTCCACTGATTAGGCTTTCAAAATCTTCTGTTGTCTTTCTTTTGCTGCTTTCCTTTTGTTTTACCGCTGCTGGCCTCTTCCAAGATACTTTCATCGTCATCTGCCTCATCAGTTCAATTTCTTTGTCTAACAGATTTTCTCCAGAATCTTCAATAAGACCTGTACTCACAAAACAATTGTTAGAAAAAAAAATATAAGGCTTCAGTGCCCCCATAAATATTGCTACTGTCAGTGTTTTCTCAGCTGCCACCATAAATGTCGCCCCACATGTTGCTCTAGCTGTCACTATGGATGTTGCGGCCTCCCAAACTTCCCGTCCCTCTGCAACATTCCTTTTCTCATCATCTGCAATTTCATCAACATGCCGCAGATTAACTCCAACATAATCTCCATCATCTCTTTCGACCATCTTCAGTAATTGTCCATTATCATCTTGATTGATTCTGGAAATCCAATCAAGTTTTGAAAATATTGTAGCTTCATCTTGTACTACTGTAGCAGCTCCAAAGTTTTGCCCACCAGTCTTCTCTTGACTATACAAACAAGCCAACTCTTTCTTGTCACCCACGGTAACAAGCTTCTGCATAGGATACATGATTGTCTCATTTTCTATCTGCAACACTTCTTCTTCTTCCAAGACAATCTCAAATGATGGACTGTCTTCAACATCATTTGTAAACACAATCAAATTGTCAGCTTCAAAATCACAAGACCCAACAGCCTCACTTGTTGATTCAATCATCCGTAGCTCCAAGTCTTTTTCAGGACTCAGAAAATCTTCACTGGCTTTCTCCTCAACTTCCTCTGGCAACACTTCAGTATGCTGCTCTGAGTTTCTTCTCACCATATCAGTATGCTGATTTGCATTTACCATGAGACTATCAGCTAGTCTCGCCTTCTTTCCATCTGTCTCCAAGATGTCGTTTTGCTCTCGTTCACTGTACTGAACTCTTTCATCTACTACAACCTTTCTATCATACTCTAAATTCATCAACAAATATTCTAACAATGCAATTTCTCTGTAGCATTGTTGAAGCATATCATCATCACCTGCATTCATACATAAACTTTCAGTTTGCACAAAATGTTCAACAGTATCAGTTGTTACTTCCCTTATCTGTGCTTCAGACTGATTCTCTTCTTCAACATCCACAAGAATTTTTTTCTTGTACTATAACAGCAAAAGCAGCACTGCTTTCTTTTTCAGAGTACTTATCATTTTCTGCTTCCTCTGTCTTCATTTCCTTCTGAGATCTCATTACCTCAGCATCGATCTGAACAGCCTTCAGATTCAACTCTTCTCTCTCCTGAACAAACTCTAAATCTTGCTTATCTCCTTGTATTGTACCTGTAAACACACACAACTCATCAGTTTTAAAACCACAAGACTTTTTAGTCTTGACTGCTTCCTCCAACATTTTCCTTGGAACATATCTGTGTGTGGAATCTTCAAATTTCATCTCTAGCTCAAGAACTCTAAGTTCCTTTTTCAACAAGGCAATCACAATTTGCCTCAACCTCCTCTGCAATTGTCGCCAAATCATTCTCTATCCCTTCAGTGGAAAGAGCCATTTTCTATTCTGATTTTCCTGCTCTTGCAGCCATTCTTCTAGTACCTGCAATTGTACCTTCATTACTGCGATCTCTCTTTCTCGAACTTCTGCAATCATCTCATCTCTGTGGCATTTCTCTGAACCTCTTCTCTGATCCTCCATGAGTTTCTCACTCACCATGAGTTGTACTAGCCTCTGCAACAACAATCTCTCTTGCTGCCACTTACCTCACCAAGCTCTCCTCACTCAGTCTTTTGGTAAGTAATTGGTTCATTGCCTCTGGAACCTTTCGAGCACTCTCTCTGCTCTCTCTCTAGGCTATCTCTTCAACTCACTTTTCTCTTCAGGACACTACAATTGTCCTCCCTATCCAGCCTTCAGCTAAATGCCAGGTTCACTTCCATCATCTTCTCTGCAACCATAAACTTCAATCATAAATTTAAAAAAAAAATCATCTCACCTTCAAGATCCTGCATGATCTTTTCCTCCCTGCAATCTTGTTCAATTGCAATTGTGTATGCTGCATATCAGATTTAAAATATGATCTTCCTTTCCATCATTCATCACACATTCAAAAACACACTTTAGTTTTCGACAAAACCTTTTGTTCTCATTCAGGGAAAAAAAAAAAAAAAAACAAAACACAACAAAACAAATATCTTCAACAGAGCATTCTAGCTCTGATACCACTAATGATGCAGGCTCTACCCTGCAAAACCCAGAATCTTTAAACTCATGTGCATATCAGCCTACGGATTCATCACAATCGCCTAACAAACTTCACACTAGGAAATTTCAAGTCCTTTCCATTTGCGGAAGCTATCTCACCCATTTATGGTTTAAAAAAAAATCCAACCAAAGCTTGGAAACACATGTACCTTTTCATTAACATTCAAATGATCACCTATATTATATTAAAAAAATCTGGTCTCCTCATTTCCATCACCAACATACAATCAAATTTCAACAACAAATGCGCCTTGGCTTTTTTAACAACTTAACATTATTGAACCAAACATCAAATATATATAAGTGCGCCCTTTCCATTCTGCTTACCAGTTTTTAAAATCGAATGTCAGAATTCCATTCTTATCCAACGCTCCATCGCTTGCCAACAATATCTCTGCGCAAACGATCTTCTCCATCCTATTACATTCAACTTCATTTCCACACTTCTGCAAACGCTGTAATTCAACCTTGCCAGATCGAATTCTTCAGCCTTGTAATTCAATGAATTTGCCATCTCGTTGGCTGGTGCTTCTTTTCTGCAATTCCGATGTTAATTCAGTGTATACAAAAACGAATTATTGAAATTGATTACCTTCATTGCCGCTCTCTGGTTTTTCTCTGATGAAATCAATTTTAAACCCTTGACAAATTATGATCGATGCTTCGAATTGCCAGGTAGGCTTCTAGCAACCGTTGTGAGTATTATATCTCAATTATATGCTGTAGTTCTTCCTCTCCGATACAGCTCCAAACCTCATAGCGTTGGTCGACCAATTGAAAAACGATTTGATTCTCCATGTTAACAAAACTCCCTGCGCCCAGATCACAGCTATGACCCACAAGTTCTCGACTATTCAAATATGTGCTAAATCAATGCTACCACCCTTTGATGAATTACAATTCATTTAACACATTATGCAACAGTGAATTCCATCTATTATTGATGACACTGAATTGAACAAGTTTTTCTCAATAACCAATGACCCTGAAAGAATAGAGTTTTTACATAGAGTTCCATACCAAGCTGCAGACTCAATGCATTACCATACACCCTATATGCAGAGATGTAACGCCTTTCATGCATAACAATTTCCACATTGTTGGCGCTCTTCTCTTTACAATTCTATCAATCAAACTACAGGTCGATATTCATAGATATGGATTTAACATTGCCATGTTAGATTTAACCCTTACAAATTCTTTCATTTGACACAAATAAGCTTATTCGTGGGGTTATTCAACACTTAGTATCCATTTTTCAGCTTGGGCGCATAAAGTGATCTTACAATTTCAACAATTACACACTTCCTTTGATCGATCTTTCCAACGATCAATATCTCAATCACATATATACATTTTACAGGAATATATATCACGATCAATCAGCCAATGTATATAATCTGAAACACATAAAATTACTTACAATCTTTCGTCTTGGTCGGATATTTGGAATTGATGGCCCTCTACAAACTTGCCAGAGGTTTACAGCCTTGGCTGTTCAAGCCTACTCTCAATCTCACACTTTCTCCCCATCTCAATGCCTTTTAGGCTTGATAATTTATAAAATTTAGAATGATCTAATCTAAGTTCAATCCCTTCAACTTCTCAACAAAAATCCTAAAATCACTCTTGAATCCTTAAGGATCCTCTTTCGCCCATAATTAATGAAACTAATTTCTAAATTAATACTTAGAAAAATCTCTCATCCCCTTACATTCTCAACTAATCCCATACATAGAAATCCTATCACAAATTTTGCTCCTAAACTATTTCTCTCATATCCTTTTATTTAGAAAAAGAATATTTACATAATCCTCACTTTTCATAATTATCTCCTATTTTATTAAAACTAACAATTTAATTTATAAAATATTAAAAATTGTCACACCCCCCTTTTATCACATATTTACAAATGAAAAATGGCCTTGATGCTCCTGCATCAATATTGTGCTAACGAAGAAGGCACCCATGTTCTCCCAATGGGTCACTTGGAGGTCCACATTAACCAATTATGAATTCTTATCAATAATTATTAGGTGGATGGTAAGGACTTAACTTCCATGAAATATTTTAGAATTTTCATAGTAGAATACACAAATCAATGATTTTGATTTATCTCCAAAGTAGTTATGTCTTTTTTATCCTTTTAATTAAATTAATTAATTAAAACAATGTTATATGAACAAGTGTCATATGAAATGAATTGTGGTTTTTTGGGCATGTAGTATTGATAAGCCATAGTAATGGCCCATGATATTGTAATAAAGTCTATTTACAAATTAAGAATTTCCGGGATAGCGATAGCGTAGAGATAAATATATTTAATTAATTTTTTAATATCTAAATTAAAATTAAGTTTGTTATTTATTTATTTTTAATGTTTTTGAAAAAGAATAAAAATAATAATGATAATTTAGTTTTAATATTATTGTTGAATTAGATATTAAATTGATATATGAGATTCTTTCATTTAAAGTTTATAAAGGTATCTATATTTGAATCCTCTTTGAATTTGAACCTATAACATTTTACCAAAGAAACACATACTCTTAACCGTTGGTTTATATATATAAATATATATAGCTATATATAGATATTTCTCTCCTTTATATTATACTTTGTTAATATGAAATTTAGTTCTATAATTTCTCCATTCCACATACAAAAAAAAAATATATGTAAAATAAACAATTCAATAATGTCAAAAATTTCCAAACTATAAATGCATATCATATACTTAGTAGGTACTCCTTCAAATCAAGAATGGGGAGCATTTACTTATTGTTTCAAACCAAAAATGAGGATATTGTTTACTCACTCATTCTTAAAGTAAAGTAAAGTATAATAACAAAATTATTAACAATGTTACCATTCAAGTGATGGAAACGTTATCTCGTCAATTAAATAACTCACTTTCATTTAAACTAAATATTTTCATTAAAAAAACATATTATAATAATATTATTTATATATAATTCTTTTAGTTACCCAAGTCATAAAACTTTTACAAGAAAAAGATTTCTTATTTTATTAAAATATACTGAATTATCTTCATCTTAGAACTAGTAAAGGAACAAGGCTTTTACGTAGGTTGATTTTGATACATTTAATGTGCATGCAAATAATTATTTATATATCATAAACAAAAACTATACATATTCATTTTTAGGATGTGGTTATCTAGCTTCATGTTCAAAAACCATAAAAACTATGATTTGGTGGGGAACAGACACTTAAATTAAATTTGATTTAAACTAGCCATTTTCAGCATGGAGTTTTACACTATTCTTGATGCTAGCATATTAATAAATATGATAAGATTTACATTAAATTATGTATTTTTAAATATTTCTTTTAGGTGTTTAAGGTATTTTTTTAGGTAGAATGATATAAAATGTTTAATTGAAAGATTAAATTGGCTTAATTTGATGGAATAATCACCGCACTTCTATGGAATCCATAATTTCCACCCTAGGGATCCTAGTTACTGGTTTGGAATGTTTACCAACGCCTACGGGTTTTGGTGTAACATAAAACCTCCACATGGTATCAGAGCTTGGACCCAGGTTCGATTCCCCCGAGTTGCGTTTGAGGGGGGGGGGGGGAAGAATCACCACACCTTTATGGAATCCATAATTTCCACCCTAGGGATCCTAGTTATTGGTTTGGAACGTTTACCGACACCTGCGGGTTTTGGTGTAACTAAAAACCTCCACATACTTCTGATTTTTTTTCAACCAATTTATAGATAAATCATAACCTAACTAATTCTTTTATATATAACAGAAAATATATAAATTCTTGGTCAAGTTCTTATAGAAATTTTGGCCTCTGGGATTCTTAAGATAACTCCCACACAAAATTTCTTTAACTAATTATCATAAAGTCCCACCTTAAATCATGTTCAACCTGAGACATTATTTAGTATTTTTTTTGTTTAGGAATGGTCATTGTGGACATAAAGACTTCTTAGCTATGATTAAATCCCATGGTCATTCATTATTATGGGACCTACATGAGTTGTGCAAAGGAAACCGTAATTAATTTTGGAAAGATGAGAAAGAAAGAAAGACAATTTTAACATGCAGTGACATGTGCTGTTCTCATCACATGATGATGTGGAAGTCATGATGTATTGTTGTAATCATTTTAGAGACAAATAAGTCGAAGTCCAAGAGTCATGTACCAACGAAATATTCACGGAAGTCCAAAGACATGTAGTACCAAAATTTATATTTAATTCCAAAAGTCATTTGGATCTCCAAATGTTTTATAACTCTAAAGATCACTAGAAGTTGGAAAGTCGAGATTCATAAGGATGTGAAAGGTTATGCCTCAAGTTATAAAAGGATCCTTATTTTTCATGTAAAGGACTTTTAACCTTGGCTACTACAACAAGGCATTAAAGAGACAGTGTTAGTATTTTTGAGGAGAAAGTAGTGGCTCTAATGCTCCACTATTGGAGCTACTGATGTTCATTTTATTTATGTATATTGGGATGTTCGCTTAATATTGAAGCCTCCTAGGCCAACAAAGTTTCACACATGGGTTGTGAATGTTTCTAAGACTATTCATTGAATGTTTATGGTTCATTTTTGTTTAATTCGTACTGCTGTAATTGAAATATTCCAGTGACTTCTATTCCTACTTTTTGGAAATGTGTTGTTAAGTTTATAATCATCATCCCATCCTTATGAACTATTTTTCTTGATGTTAGTCGAGACATTCTCTTTCATGTGTGTCTCCACTAGGATAGGTTTATTACTTCTCCCTTAGAGGCTGACTTTATTTTCCCCTTTGTAGTAAGAGAACCTTGATATGTTTGCAATCAAACATCCATAAGGTGCAGTCCCTTGCACATTCAAAAGGAAATTTTGCACTTCTCTCTCCTGTTGAATTCTGAAGCCAAGGAATATATTCAAGTAAATAATAGCGAGGTCATATTCTGGATGGTACTCCTACACCAAATGGTGTGAGATCTAGTTGAGACCTTATATCATGGAGATCCCTTGTATGTTGTCGGTATCTAGCACCATCAATATTTTGGCACTAGGAGGGCAAGAAGTTTTTTATGGTTGATATCTCTGCACACCCATATCATTCTTCTTCTATACAAGGCAACAACATTATGAGCACCACTCTGAGTGTTATTCATGAAGTAAGAGGATCTTCTCAGCCTAACCGAGAGTTGACATACAAAGTGGCATATGAACAAATATGGGGAATTCAACCTATAACCCATCGATTTGCAAAGACTATCAGATTAATTCGTGGAGTGCAGAATCTCCCAAATTTTTCGAGCAAGAAAGAAATAACCCGTACCGACATATTAGTTTCTATAGTGGATGATTTGGTTTTCACCACTCTTGAAAAGTTAGCATAATTTGCGGAAAATTTAGTGCATCAAGATCAACTTATACTTCTTAACCAAGGATATGAGCACGAGGTTGTTCTTTCTAACTACATTTTTTACGGAATAAATGCTAAAGGAGAATAATCTTCAGATTCTGAAAAGGAAGACTAGTATAGAGATGACGACATGACCGACCAGGATTTGGGTTTGATGGCCCAAGGGCCTCTCACTCTTCTGGACATTCTCCCTAAGGTACACATACATCTCGAAAATTTGTTATCAAAGATAAATCCAGATAAGAAAAAGATGCAAAATATCACATCGATGACATTTACATGCATCAACATGTGCTAGAGGTAAGGTACTATGATGGGTGCTAGAAATAAGGTACCATTTTCTTCCTATCAATTTAGTCCAAAGTTGGAGGGAGTTCATGAAGTTATTTCTAGAGAAATTTGTCATTGACAAAACTCCTTCCATGTTACTAAAAGAGATCAGAAGTAGTAAAATTGGGGAAAAGAGAAAGTGAAATATTTTAATCATATATTCAACCGCTCTATCGAATAAGCTTCCCTTGGGAATGAAACCACAAGATTCAATTACTATCGATTATTATACAACTTGTCCTCTTACATTTCCCAATTCATTAAAATATATGCAAAGGGAACAATGGCATTAAAATTTGTAAAAGCGACCACTATTGAGAAGGACTTGCATGTTGTTAGAGTCATTACTAATGATTATGAATCAAAGGACTAAAGAAACTAGTATGAAGTCTCATGCTTCTTCTACTAAGGCTAAAGAAAAGGAATCATAAGATATTGAAATCTTGACCAGGATGGCGAAAACACTTATAAATGAAATCTAAAAACTAAATAAAAGTTCAAGAGATACCTCTACTAGTAGCAAGCATCCCAAGTTCTTCCCTTTTTAAAGGAATAATAATAGCAACAATAATTAGCCCTCCAGGTATTCCCAGAGGTAGAATGTCATGATTAATATATAAAGCATTGACATGGATAATTATTGTCCTTTCCACCATGAATCTCACCCATAAAATAAATTCCCATAGTGGAACCACAACATAGATGTTCTTGCCCCACACATTGTGGATTCCCTATTAACATATGAGTAGGTGGAATAGATAGAAGAAACAAAAGAACCTACAATGGCTAAAGAAAGAAAAGGTATTTGGCATGCACTGAATGCATCTGGACACATTAAAAGAGAGATTACTAGGAATAATCTCACCAAAATTCAATCCTACTTAGAATACACAAAGTAAGTCTAGAAATGAAACTAATTTCGAGAACACTTCCTCTAGAAAGAACAAGAAGTCTACCACTCCAAAAGTGTCAAACAAAGCTACTCCCCTAGAAACTTCAACATAGCTTCCTAGAGGTGAAATGATGGATTATAACATTATTGAATATTTGAAGAGGTCCATGCCAATATTTACATGTATGAGCTCGCGAGGATCACAAGAATACTTGAATTAGTTTTCCAAGCCTTTTCACAACCTTCGCCAAATGATAAAGCTTCTTTATCTCAAAAGGTGTTACGTAAGTCATCTTGTCCCCTCGAATATGTATTTAATGATGTAACATTAGAAGATATCAATCTTTACCCTCTGTGTAGTCTATTTCCGTGCATCTATAAATTTAATTCCATTATTTATTACAAATAAACAAAATGTTAAATAGGACAAAACCGATGCACAAATTATCTAGATGGATATATCTCTCGTCCAAGTTTTTTATGAACTCAAGAATGTTCTTATTACATTATCAAAATATGATCGAGTTCATCAATGTATAAATATGTTAATTGTGTACATTCAAGAAGCTCATGGTGTACCCCTTAGCAAATACCGGTCTAACAAATTACAAGGGTATTCTGTGACAGACTAGTCACATTTATGGCTTCCATATAGAGGCAAGAATGACAAGATTCAAGTGGAAAGTGAGCCATATATGAAGCTCATCATGACACCACTTAAGGACCATAACGAGCCTGTTTCTTTTGCTTATATAATCTTTGGGAATTGTTTTCTTGAAACTAACATTAGGTGTTATCAATCACATACATCACCTGTTCCACTAGATACACAGTTAGAGCTCCTTGCTTGTTCTCCAATTGGTGCAAATGAATCATGTAATATAGACGTACATAATAAGAGTAATAATAGTATTATTAGTATATGAAGAAACTTAGTAGCTCATTATATTTTGACTCTTTATTTTGATGGTTCTAAGATGTAGTACGAATATGGAGTTGATCATGTACTTACAGACCCATGCAATAAGAAGCATATCCTTTCATGTCACCTATAGTTCAAGTATACTAATAATACTATTGAATATGAAACACCCTTAATAAGATTGAAGAAAGATATTGAATAGAAGCTAGAGGTCGTCGAGGTAATTAGTGACATAGAGGTGGTCACTCGGCAAGTGTGAGACACTATACGTTGTGTTTCATAGAATCTAACCTAACAGTAGGAGATATTAAATTTAATTAACCATTTAAAATCTTTCAATATTACTTTTGTTCCTAGACTTACAAATGCTGCAACAGATGCATTAGAAAATGTAGTCGCTAGGATGTCTCCATTAAAAAATGATTTTTTTTATTAAAATTATATATAGACCATGTGTGGCAAATAACATCACTAGTTTATGTGCTTTCAATGACAACCAAATGATATTTCACTTTATGGATAATGCATCTGTATTTAAAGATGTTTCCATAGATGAGGATGAACATGATTAGGCTTTCAAGGAGGCAATTAGTACAACTAAAGGAAACATTATGCCTAAGGGCGTGGTGTGCCTAGAGAAGTTATATGGCTTGCATAATCAATTTAGAGGACCACCCAACACAAACACTCAAAACTCAAAGTTATCATTTGAACAAGTCAATCATGGGACCCAACAAGATTCTAAGTATGTAAACCTCGATACGTGTTGTTCTCCATACGAACGATAGACATTTAATATCCACTTACTAAAACAATATTTTGATGTATTTGAATAGACATACGATGATTTAAATAAATATGACACTCGTATTATCCAACATATCATTCCATTAAAAGAAGGGGCAAAGCCTTTCCATCAGAAATTACAAAAATTTCATCCAACACTAGAACCCCTTATCCAAAAGGAATTGATAAAGATGTTGGATGCTCGGATCATTTTTAAATTCAGTCATTCCACTTGGGTTCCACAGTTGGTGGTACTTAGAAAGAGGTCAAGTGAAATAGGGCTATGTGTTGATTTCTCAAATCTCAATCAGGCATTTTGTAAACACAATTACCCAGTGTCATCCATGGAACAAGAACTTTGAAGAATATCTGGGTATGATTTTTTTGCTCTATTAGATGGTTTCTATGGTTATAGTTTTTCTATTTGTGGAACCAGAGAGATTCAATACTATCATCTGGACCAAATTGGGAACATTCACCTTCAAGAGGATATCATTTCGGGCTATCAACATTGGTGCAAATTTCAAAAGAGCGATGGACATCACCTTCCATGGCCTTATATGTCAGAGCGTTGTTTTTCATTTGGATGTTGTTACAATGTTCTCCAAGAAAATATCAAATCATGCATGCCATCTAAAATAAATATTCGAGCGGTGTCGAAACTATGGGAAATTTCTTATTCTGAAAAAGAGTCTCTTTGGCGTGTTAGTAGGGATTCTATTATGGCTTATAATTGCTAAAAGAATAATTAAAATTGATCCTGAGAAGTTCAAAGGCATCACATATATCCCATTCCCAATGAGTGAGAAGGCTATGTAGTATTCCTTAGGAAAAATTCATTTCCTGAGAAAAATTGTCTCTGATTATGCTCAGATAGTCAAGCCCATACAAGAGATGATTAAGAAAGGTGCAATATAAAAATGGGATAAATGGGATAAGGACACTTTCACATAGATCAAGTAGGTTATTCCTTATGCATCTGTGCTAGTTAACCCAGATTATGGAAAATATTTCCTACTCTATATGTTTGCTTCAATTCCATTGATTGAAGTTGTACTGACTCAAAGGGATATTCAAGGAAATGAGAGCCATATCTCTTTCACGAGCGCTAGTCTACAAGGGCTAAAATTAAATTACCATTCCATTGGGAAACAATCACAAGTTGTATATAAGGTAGTTAATTACTTTATGCACCATCTATTAAAATATTACATAATCATATTTTTACCTCATCTGGTAGTAAGAACACTACTCATGCAACAAGTGCTAGGTGAGAAGAGGGATAACTTTCCTACACGAATATGATTTGGAGTTAAAACCCATTCACACCATAAAGGTTCATGACCTATGTAAGCTAGCAACGAAAACAAGATATGTCCCTAAACAAGATCTTTCAAGATGGGAGTAGGAGATAGAAATGTATAATATTAAACATGTTCCTTGGTCCACATTTAGAACACCATGGTATGCAAATTTATGGAAATTTTTGGAGCATGTCACCTTTCCCACACGCTTATTGAATAAACATAAGGGGTAAATATGTTTAATATCACTATCTTACCAAATAGTTCAAGGAGTGCTTTTCAGGAAGCACCACGATGTTGTCTTGCTAAAGTGCCTTGACCTCTAGGATACAAACAAGGTCCTAAAAGGTTTACACAATGTATGAGACGGTGGCCACAATGTGGGTGACACTATGACACATAAAGTCATGAGGGCTAGTTATTATTTCCCCACTCTATTTCAAGATGCTCACTCATTTGTCTGCAAGTGCCAAGCTTGTCAAAGATGCATTAATCAGGATCTGAGGTTAGTCACCCCACCTCTATTAGTAGCAGTTAAGGAACCATCCCAATAGTGGGGCCTAGATGCCATTGGATAATTTTTTCCCCATTTGTCAAAACAATACTGATATATTCTGGTAGAAACAAATTACTTCGCTCGATGTTTACAAGTAGTTCATATCAAACAAGTAAATTACTAGGAAGTCATTACTAGAGGGATTTTGAGGTCTAAAATGAGCCTCATATTGAAATTATAAAATAATATGTAAACAATAAAATACTATTATATTACATCACCAAATTTTAGAGGGAAAAAAGAAAAAACTACCTTTTCAACTTGTATTTTCAACTTATGTCCCTATGGGTTTACTCAAATTTCGAGCAAGAACACTCATTGGATGTAGAATTTGATTCCTCATCTAGGGAGTGCCCATGTTGAATACTTTCAGTGGAACTTGCTACAAGAAAAATGAGAAATATATGAAAAATGTGATTACAATCATACTTTTTCATGTATTTCTCATTTTCTAGTAGCAGGTTCCATAAAAAAATATCCAACATGGGTACTCGTAATCACATTTTTTCATGTATTTCTCATTTTTTCGTGCAGCAGGGTCCATCAAAAGTATGATAAATGGCTACTCAGTGGATGAGGAATTAAATTTTACATACAAATAGTACATCCAGAAAGTACTCCTCAAAATTTTAGTAAAAACTTAGGGAGGTAAGTTAAAAATACAAGTTGAAAAAGTAGTTTTATTATTTTATTATTTTTTAACCTTTTTACCTTCTTACTCCAAAAATGGTGAATCATCCACCATAGTTGACATAATAATCTTGAATCCTAATGTTTCTTATAAATTTTATTTTGGTTGTACATTTTTCTTAGGAGCCTCATTTTAGACCTCCAAATTTCTCTAATGTCACTTCTTGCAACAAAATATTACAGTCAGGTTTGGCATTCCTACGTCAGTTATCTTTGATAATGAAACTTAATTTTCATCATTAAAACTTTATGAATTTTCATTAGAAAATGGGATTGTATTAAAACATGCATCAAATTATTATCCACGAGGAAATGGTTTGGTTGAATCAATAAATAAGAATATTTTTCACATAATCAAGAAAACCCCCTTCTTTGAACAAATGAACTCGCATAAATCTTTGACCAATGCACTTTTGGCAGACCATGTAACTCCAAAGCCCTGAAAACCTCACTATACCTTCTAGTTTATGGTAAAAAATATATCTTGCCTCTAAAACTATATCTTATATCCTGGAAACTCTCTCAAGAGTCACAAGGTAGACCTTACCTTCTCGTTCAGAGGACAACAAACACTTTACTCAAACTCTTGGAAGAAAGGCTCAAAGGCAAGGACATATTTTTTGTGTATCAAAATTGTATAAAGAAATGCTTTGATAAGAATTTTGGAAGGGAAAAGATCTTTGATGTGGGTGGCCTAGTACTGAAGTGGGATAAACCACACAGAAAAGGGAAAACACACAAAGTTTCAGCCTTTGCGGATTTGATAATTCCCTATTGATGAAAAGCTTGGTCATAATACTTTCAAGTTCAAATATTTACAGAGGTGTATTAAAGTCCTTCTTGTAAATGGTTGATATTTAAAACATTACTTTCAATAGGAGCTATGAGCTTCACTTCCTATACAATTTATTTCTCTCCATTTATCTCTTTTCGTGTCATTCATTCATGTGTTACGATAGTCATGTTGTATTCTGTCTCATTTGTTGGCCATTGTTTATAAATATCAACTTTGTGTAAAAATGCATGGCTCAAAATACTTTGTTGTTTAATGAAATAGAAGTGTGACCAGCACGATGCTTACCTTTTTGTTGTGCTCCTTCTCTGTGTAGTAAAATGCAAAAAGTTGATCTAAGTACAGATGGAAAATATGATTCATACAATAGGAGAACCATGAGGGAGCCTATTAGATTCATGTGTATGTATGTATCCAAACTACTCAACTTCGTGTAAATCTACTTGTGTGTTAACGAGTGTCCAATCTAGTAGAAAATGGGTAAGGGGAAAATCTAAAGTGAGGAAACCAATATCAGAGGGCATAAAATAAAGTTGGGATTCCTCTTCTGGCTATCACAAATAATAATTGTTGATGCACAGTTCTTTTAAAATAAATAAATAAAGGGTGAAAGAAGAGAAACGCTTCCTGCATAGGGAGGATGAAGCAAGCAACTTCATCGAGGTACTATCCAGACTCACTAGTAGTGAAGCAACGTTTATGTTCCTAAAGTGACTCTACTGAGGTACTGTCCAAGCTTGCTGGTAGCGAAGCAACACTAGAGATGAAAAACTCATACTCTAAATATCATAAACTTGTTGTGCACATCACATAAATTGTGATATGGTGTATCTTTTGTATGTGTTCAGCTATATAGAGGAAAGTGAGATTCAATGCATATAGCTAGGTCAAAAGGGGGAAATTGAGGCAATCAATACTTCTTTAAGGTCTGACCCTTAACTAAAATTTATTCCTGGACAAGGAAACTAAACTTCACCCAATGTGTCACCAAGTGTTGTCATTGCTACAACACCCTCCAAAATTTCACTATATTCAAATTTTAGAGCCTACAATCATTGTCATATCTAGTGTTAGTTTGATCATCAAATTGCCTCACATGTTGCCCTATGTGTTTTGAGTGTCCTCGAATCGTCTCGAACATCATCACATTGGTTAGAACATCTTTAGTTGCACTTCATGGTCACGATTTGTTTGTTATAAAACTACACTTTTGGGTCGCAGTCGAATCTACTTCACTCATTGTATTTAAGGAATGTGTAAAAAGTGTTATTTTGATGTATATTTATCATTTTTCAAGCTTTTATAAGTTTACTCGATGAGTTGGTATGTGTTTTGCATGGTTTTATGTCCAAAACTCATCTTGCTTACCCCTCACCTTATATCTTATAGTTAGACAAACCTTTGGATTAAGGAAAACCCATTGAGACTAAGAGCATGTGAGCACACTTTGAATCCTTGATTGAAAATCATACATTGTTCATATGCATGTCTTATTCCCTACATGAGCAGAAAGTGCACTGCTTAAGCCTCTTTCCCCTTCCTTTCTCTGAACTGCACCCTTCACGAGACCAAGTCTTCCTTGAGTGCACTACTTCAACTCCAAGAAGTGCACCCTCCTTTAGTACATGAGCACACCTTGAAGGCATTCAGCTAAACCCTTCAACCTTGCAAAATCTTCCATGTGCCCTCTTGGACCATTTGGGCACATGAGTGAAGTTCAAAGGCATCAAGCACCAATGTTCAACCTTTACCAGTGCATGTTAAACCATGCTAGGCCTACTGAGCACATGAGCATGCCCTAAAGGCTTAAAGTCTTCATCCTTCAACCTTTAGAAGTGCATCCTGTGCCCTTTGTCTCTCCCATGAGTATAAAATGCACTCGGGAAGCCCAAATGCTTCATATTTATCCTCTGTACTTGTGCCATGTGCCCTGCCTTGACTACCTCTCTCTCTGAAGCACATTAGCGAATGCGGGAGCCCCAAATCCTTTCCTCTTTAGCCCTTCAGTCCTTGAGAGTGCGTCCATGCAACCAAAAGCTCCTTTTACCCTTCTTGTGAAAACTAAAAAGGCATGAACATAAAATTTGTACAAAAAAGGTTAGAATAGGATATTTTTAGGCTGATGGTGTCATTTCATGAGTGATTGCATATACAAATATTTTAGGAACAACATGGCAAGAATGCATGAGGAAGATTAAGAAAAGAGAAGAAACAAAGGAAGCATGGAAAGAATGAAGAATACACTTGAATATTGATGATCAAAGCACGTCAAAGACTCCATCAGATCAAATACCCTTTATAGGGTGATTCCATCAATGATTGAGGTTGCATGAAGAACAAAGTTACATGTGATTGCCATGTCAGCACTGAAGAAATTCCATATCATTAGTCACTATTAGTACCAGTCATCAAAGATAATCAATTGTAATGTTCTCATCAAATGACGATGTGGAGGTCATGGTGTATTGCTGTAATCATTGTAAATTAAAATAAGTGTATGTCCAAGATTCATGTGTGAATTGAAGAGTCATGGAAGTCCAAACACATGTAATACCAAAACTCATATGTAATCCCAAAAGTTGTTTGGAATTCCAAAGATTTTATATGTAAAAAGGTCACTAGAATTTGAAATGTCAAGAGTCACAAGGATGTGAAAGGTCATGCCTCAAGTTATAAAAGGATTGTCATTTCTCATATAAAGGAAATTTAAGCTTGGCTTCTCCCACAAGGCATTAGAGTGAGAAAGTTAGTACTTTTGGGGAGAAAGTAGTGGCTTCAACACTCCACTGTTGGAGTTAGTGATATTCATTATATTTATATATCTTGGCACTTTTGCTTAATGTTGAAGCATTCTAGGCCAACACATTTTCACGCATGGATTGTGAATGTTTCTAAGATTATTCTTTGAATGTTTATGTTTCACGTTTGCTTTCATCCATACTAGAGTAATTGTACTATTTTGGTGACTTCGATGGTTACTTATTGGAAATTTGTTGTTATGTTTATAATCATCATCCCATCCTTGTGAACTATTTCACTCAATGCTACATGAGCCTTTCTCTTTCATGTGTGTCTCCATTAGGGTTGTACTATTAATTCTCCCTTAGAGGCTCACTTTATTTTCTCCTCTGTAGTAAGAGAATCTTAATACATCTACAGTCAAACCTTCACAAGGTGTACTCACCTTCTCATTTAAAATGAAATTTTCACTTATCTCTCATGCTTACAGTGAATGCCAAGGCATATATGTAAGTAAATGGTAGTGGCACCATATACTAGATGGGACTCCTAAACCAAATGGTGTGAGGTATAGTTGGGACCTTATATCAGGGAGATCCCTTATATGTTGGCGATGTCAAGTACCATCAATATAGACCTAGAAGAATACATTTCAAAAGAGGAAAAGGAGTTGGAGAATCAAAAGGACCTATCATAAGCACCATAAAGTGTAAATTCATTCAAAAACATCATCTAGAAAGTCAAATTATTGGTGATGTATATGGTGAAATACAAACCCAAAGAAATAAATAAAATATACTAAAACAGAATTGTATTTCCTTACTATCAACAATAGAACCATAAAATTTCACGTAATCAAGGACCGTCATAAGATAAATGAAATGGAAGGAGATATGTATCAAATTTAAAAAGATGGAACATAAGACCTAGTCGCTCATCTAGAGGAGAAGAATATCATAGGAACCCCATCGATGTTTAAGAAAAATATGAATGAAGAAGGAAGAATCATAAAAAAACAAGGCAATGTTGTTGTGCAAGTGGTACTCTCAAATTGAAGAAATTGACTTTGAAGAAACCTTGCTATTGTTTCCCAATTAGAAGCCAGAAGGATGTTTTTGCAGTTTTCTTTCTCTAAAGGCATTGAAGTTTATAAAATGGGTGTAAAATCAAAATTTCTAAATGGTAACCTAAAATTTGTATACATGGAACAACTAGAGGGATTAGACTTACTAGAAGGAAAATATTATGTTTGCAAATTCAAGAAGGCCCTGTGTGGATTAAAACGATTTCAAGAGCTTGCACTGCTAGACTTGATCATTATCTTCAATAAAAAGTCTTCAAGAAATGAGTTGCAGGAAGCAATCTTTATATGATGATGGACAAATACAATCTTTTAATCACATTATTATATGTGGATGTTCTGATTTTTGGGAGAAACAATGATGAAATGAGTCATAAATTTTGCCAAAACATGTCAAAAGAATTTGAAATGTCAATGATTGATTATTTGTCTTACTTTCTTGGACTTCAAGTAATTCAAAAAATACTAGGTATGTTCATATCACAAGAAACATATCTCGAAGATATTCTTAAGCTACCTGCGGATGGAAGAATGTGCTATTGAGCACACCTATGATTACAGGTTCCAACCAAAGTGAGGACTATGAATATCATATGGTGGATACTAATCTTTAGAGATGAATGATTAGACCTATTTCATATCTGATAGCTTCAGAGACATACATAATGGGTGCATCAGGAATTGTAGCAAGATTCTAATCATTCGTAAATAAATATCATATCACATGCTAGCTGTGAAGAGAATACTCAAATACCTAAAAGGAACTCTTGATTTTGGATTATGGTACCCTAAGAGCACAAATATTACCTTGACATCATATATTAATGCAGATTTAGGAAGAATCATTGATGACCAAAAGAGTACAAGAGGGAATGTGTTCTTCTTAGGAGATTGTCGTCTGTCTTGGCTTACCAAGAAACAATCATTTATATCTCTCTTCATAGTTGAAGCCAAGTACATAGCAATAACAAACTATTATATACAAATGGTATGGATGAAGGAAGCCTTGAAGGATGTCAACATAGAGCCAAATTATCCCATGACCATATACTATGGAATCACCAGTGACATAAATCTTGAAGAATCTAGTCATGCATTCAAGGACAAAAGATATCCCAATCAAGTATCACTTCCTTCAAGAACAGGTTTTAGTCGAGAACATCAAAATGTAGTATGTCAACACTAACTAACAATTTCCAAATATGGGACTAAAAAAAAGGGGGTCACCACACTTGCATCAAATTAGATCATCCCTTTGCTATTGATGTCAAAGGGGAAGAATATGATAGGGGGAGTAGTAGTAAGATAGGGGCGCAAGATAATGACAGGGGGAGTATCGCCATTATGATGACATGTGGAGCAACATATGAGGAGAATGTTGCCACCAATAACAAAGTGGGAGATTGGTAGAAGAATTATTTTATTGATGTTAAAGTAGAAACCATATCAAGAATATTGTTGCATAGGGTTATAGAAGAATTCAATCCTTTTCCAATGAGTATTTACTCATCCTCTAACTCCTATTCACTGAAGACATATTAATTTTCTAAGTTAGTTATATTTTTTTGTGTCCATTCACCTTGGCCTGTATGAACACAAGATGGCCATCTCCAAGTGATGTATCTATTCATAGTAGGGTCAAAAAAGTATAAATATAAGCTATGATCCTACATTTTTTCTATCTGATTCTGTCAAGAAAGAAAAGAAGGAGTTCACCTTAAGGTGAAGTTCATAACTCATGAACTTGGAAGGAAGATAAATCAAGATAAGGGAACCATTTGGTATTTTTCTCTCTCTTTTGAACTAAATTAGAGGGTTTCATGTTTATGGACTAGTTCTTGAAGTTATCTTCTCAAGAATATTTCACCCCTTGTACACTCATCATAAGCAGACCTTTGAGAAAGGCTTCTGGCCCTCATTTTAGAAAATACTGAGCTCGTTTTTTTCCTTTCCGGTCCTTTGTTGGAGAAAACCACATACCTCTATTTAGGCCAACCCTTGAGAATAATTATAGGATCTTTGAATAATCATATTCAAGACACTTTTTTTAAGAATTTCAACCCTTGTTGAGAAAGTTTTGGCCCTAAAATTTAGACCAAAATGTAGCTGAACCCTTATGCATACTCGTGTAAATATCAGGCCTAAGAATGTGAGTTTAGACCTATACTAGACCTCTATAATTTAGGCCTTGTGGAGATAGTTTGAGTCCTCAATTAGTGACCTACCTATGGGCACCTTGAAACTATGAAATACTTTGACATTTTATCATGTGAAGAAATATAATTTCAAATTAGTTCCTCTTTCTTATAAATATTTGACTTCCTTTGGAGTAGACTTTTGAGCCACCCTTGACCTATTATTGAAGACTTGACTCAGCCCTTGTGGAACAGACATCAAAGCAGACTCTGGGTGAATTTTGTAGAAGGCTAATTGAAGTAGTTTTAAATCACTTTTCAAGACCTCCTGGAGTAGTCACCCATGAAGCACTATTGACTATTATTCTTGAATATATCCTTGAATACTTGATGAAGCACATTTGAAGATCATTTGAAGCATTTTTCAATATTTGTTGAATAATTCTTGAATATTTGTTGCGGAAAAATTGTGGACTTGCTCAAGTACTGTGGAAGTTTTTCTTGAACCATTGGTGAAGACATTTTGAATCTCTTTTTAAAGTAAGTAATTTCTTTTAATGTTTTCCATTTGACCAAGTTGGAGCTTGGAGTTTATGAAAGAATTGGAGTCACTATATGACCAAGTTGGAGCTTGCAAGTTGTTGAGAGGATTGGTGTTCTAATTTTAACCAACTAGGAGATTGGATTTGTTAAAGGACAAAGAATTTAAAGGGTCAAATATTTTGTTGAGCAAGTTGGCACTTGATTTGTGTACAGGAGGATTGGATTCCTCATTATTTTTAATCTCTTGTGTTCTGGTTTATTTTTTGATAAATGAATTAGCTGGCATAACATAAAAATTGAAATAAATTCTTATAAAACCCACTATCATTATTTGCAACATCCAATATCCATGGTACATGGAACAATTTTATGCAAATAGTTAACAATTTCTCTATAAGCTTCCTGATAATATATATTCACTAGTATATATTAAGAACCAAAAGGTAGAATGTTTAGGTTCATAGTGGTTTTACTTCTATTTAAATCAATAGGACAAGCCTTCATGCATTTGGTAACGTTTCTCACTATGTCAATCGCCAATTGGACCAAATAAGAGCCTTATATTTTTCTAACTTTAATTTACATTTTTCTACTATGTGGGGACTTAAAAGACCTAAAGGAAGGCCTTTAAAAAAGAAAGGTTCAAATAGAAAAGGGAAAATGAAGAGACCTATGAGAAATTGGAAGCTAAAGTTTTCTCTCTAAAAAGGGAATTGGATAAAGTCAACAAAATCTTGAAAACTTCTCAAACCTTAGATGTCATCCTCAACACTCAAATACCAAAGCATGACAAATTAGGACTCGGATATACAAGTGAATCCTATAATTCAAAGGAGAACACGTGTATCCATGATGAAGAAGAAGTAATAATCAATGTGCATTCTCTTTGCAATCATCCAACAAGTGAGAAGAAAATCGACACACAAAAGGGTCCTCATGACAATAATCCAAGGAATGAGAAGTTATCTTACCTAGAAAGGAATGTCACATCAAGAAAATATTATATGAACAAGTATGAAATTATTTTCCTTGGTCATTGTTTTCTATGTAAAAATTTTGGCTATGAGGCTAACCATTACAAAGCCTATGGACATAATAATCTTGTGTCAAGAAAGTATGGGACCAATTACTGAATTAAGACTATTGATTCAAGGATAAAAAAATTTGTTGGTATTTATGATTCAATTCTCTTTCAAAATATAGTCTACAATGCTCTAAATGAAATAATCAATGTCACGAGTCACAAAATTATCCACTAAAACTAAAAGAAATGGTATGAAGAAGGAAGAATAGAGAATGCAGTCTTGAAAAGTGTGGCATAGTTTTGAATGCATAAAATGAGGAAAGAAAATTATTTTTAGACAATGGATGTTCTAGGCACATGGCTAGTGGTCCAAAGAAGTGTATCTTCCTAAACAAAAAAAATGGAAATGTGAATTTTGGAAGTGGGTATGCCAAAATTATTGGTAAATGCACACTGGGCCTTTTCAATGGAAAGGGAAAAGAACAAAATGCACTATATGATGATGGACTCATAATATCATAAATGCCAGCGAAATATGTGATCGAGGACATGATCTGATCTTCCATTCCAAGGACTATTAAATAAGGAAATCAACTTCAAGAAAGTTATTAGGAATAGGAGTAACAACAAGAAATGATGTATACATTCTCAATCAAAGTCAAGAAGAAAGATGTTACATGAGTCAATTAGACGAAAGGTAGTTATGGAATAATCAATTGTGGCATTTAAACTTTGAAAATTTGGTGAATATCAACAAAACTCATGGAAAATGAGATATACTCATAATTTAAAAACCCTAAAAAAAATTATGCACCAGGCCAATGTGGGAAGGAAATAAGGACCAACTTAAAGAAAAAGGAATGTTCATCATCAAAGCCTTAAGAAATCATTCATGGACTTCTATGTAGGCCAATGAAAGCTCCAACTCTACAAGGAGAAAGTTAATTCATATTATTTATTGATGATTATAATAGAATTATGTGGATATTTTCCATAATATTTAAGTCAAAATCACTAGAATGTTTAAATGTCTTCAAAGAAGTCGTTGAAAATCAAAGTGATACAAAGATGAAATGCTTGAGGATAGATAGAGGAGTAGAATTTACCTTAGGGGAATTGAATGAATTATGTGGAAAACATGGAATCAAGAGGGAAGTACCTATTGCTAGGACTCCATAAAAAAAATGGAGTGGTTGAGAGAAAGAACATATTTGTACAAGAGAATGCAAGAAGAATGTTATCAGCAGTTGATTTAGAACCTAAAGTTTTGAGTGAATTAGTTTATGCAACAATATATATCATGAATAGGGAATAAATTTGGGAGAATAGTGACAAAACTCCATATGAATTATGGAAAGGAAGACATGCCTCAGTGAAACATTTGAAAATATTTTGAAGTAAGTGTTTTAGGAAGACCAATGATGGTTCACTAGGCAGGTTTGATTTTTGGGTTGATGAAATAGTTTTTATTATATATTATATATATTGAAAGTATTGATGTAAATATTAATGAGGCTCTTCCTAAGAAAGAATTATAAATCAATTGAATCAGATCCTACTCTTGGAAATTCGAAAGAAGATATTGCAAAAAAAAAAAAAAAAAAAAAAAAAAAAAAAAAAAAATCAAAAGGAACCATCTTGAACTCCCTCAAGGGTAAAATTAATTCAAAACTTTATACAAAATATTAAATTATTGGTGATTCAGATGATGAAATACAAACTCAAAGAAGGAGAACAAATATAGCAAAAGGGAATGATATTGTTTTACTACCTACAATAGAACTGATAAATTTCACACAAGCAAGGACCCTCGCTACATAAAAGCAATGGAAGAAGAGATGTATCAAATTGAAAAAAATGGAACATGGGAGTTGGTACCTCATCCAAAGTAGAATAATGTCATATGAGCCAAATGGGTGTTTAAGGTCAAGATAAATGAAAAAGGATAGATCATTAGAATCAAGGAAAGATTGGTGTGCAAGTGGTACTTTGAAATTGAAGGAATTGACTTTGAAGGAACCTTACTCTTGTTTTCCGATTAGAATCCATAAGAACATTTGTGGAATTTTCTTGATCTAAAGGCATCAAATTTTATCGAATGTAGGTAAAATCAACATTTCTAAATTTTAAGCTAAGAGAAGATGTATATATGGAAGCACCACAAGGGTTCGACTGAGTTGAGGGAGAATATTTTGTTTTCAAATTGAGGAAGGCCATGCATGGATAAAAACAAGTTATAAGAGCTTGAAACACTATACTTTGTCACTATCATGAAAATGAAGGCATCTAAATGTGTTTCAGGAAGAAATATTTATATGAATATGGATAAAGAAAATATTCTAACCACACTTGTACATGTGGATGATGTGAGTTTTCAGAGCAACAATGATGAAGTGAGTCACAAATTTTCCCAAAACATAATTTTAAATTTAAATGATTGATGAGTTGTCTTACTTTCTTGGATTTCAAGTAATTCAAACCAACCTAGGAATTTTCATATCACAAGCAAAACATCTTAGGATGGAAGAATGAGCTATTTTGAGAACACATATGATGACAAGTTGCAATCTAAGGATGACGGATCCCCTATGGAGAATGATTTTATTTATATATCATTGATTAGATATCCTTTATATCGAACAACTTTACAACCATACATCATGCAGTAAGTAGGAATGGTGGAAAGATTCTAATAAGTCCTGAATGAATATCATATGCTAGTTCTAAATAGAATACTTGGATAGCTGAAAGGAACTCTTGATTTTTTATTATGGTACTCTAAGAGAAAAAATGTTACGTTGATAACATATACTGATGTAGATTAGGAAGGAAGAACATATGATTGAAAGAGTACCAGGTGGGAATGCAATCTTATTGGGAGATTGTATTTTATCTTGGCTTAGCAAGAAATAATCATTTGTATCTCTCTCCATAGCTAAAGCTGAGTACAAAACAACAACATATTTTTGTACACAAATCCTATGGATCAAGGAAGCCTTGAATGATGTCAACATAGAAACAAATCACAACATCACCATCTACTATAACAACTCTAGCGAAATCATCTTCTCAAAGAATCTAGTCATGCATTTGAACCCAAAATATATTAGAATCATGTATCATTGCCTCTGAGAATAGGTTCTAGAGTATAAAATAAAAATGGAGTATGTTAACACTAAGGAACATATTTTAGATCTTTTCACAAAACCCCTACCTCAAGAAGGATTTGCACATCTTCATCAAAATATGGGGGTCATCTCTCTTGCATCTCATTAGAGAATCCCTTTCTATTGATACCAAATGGGGGGAATATGAGAGGGGTTAGCATGAATATAGGGGTTGCACCATGATGATAGGGGGAGTAGCATGATGATGATGACAGGGGGAGAAACATATGAGGATATTGTTTCCATCGATAACAAAAGGATAAATTATTTGAAGAATTATTTTTATCGATTTCAAAGGAGACGCCATCTCGAGAAGATTATTACATAGTAATTTAGAGTACTTCAAGCCCTTTCCAATGAGTATTTACTTCCCCTATAAATCCTATTCACTGAAGAGTGATTAATTTTCTAAGTTAAAGAACCATTTTTTTTGTCCTCATTCATGTCGGCCTACATGAACACAAGTCAATCATCTCCAAGTGACTTTTCCATTCAAAATAGGGTCAAAAAAGTATAAATAGAGGTTATGTTCCTCTATTTAATATATCTAATTGAGTCAAGAAAGAAAAGGAGTTTGACCTTAGGTGAATTTCATAGCTCATGAACTTCAAAGGTACATAAAGCAAGATAAAGGAATTGTTTGGCCCTTTTGTCTTTTCTTTTGAATCAAATTGAGGATTTTAGGCTTTTGGATTAGTTCTTTAAGCTATATTTTGAAGAGTATTTCGACCCCTATACAATCATATTAAACATACCACTGAGCAGGGTTTTTAGCTCTCATTTAACCAAAGTCTCAGCATGTTCTAACAAAAAAATTTGGTCCTCTCTTCGAGCTGACCATATGTAGTTTTTAACTCTATACAAAAATTGCCTATAGATGAATTATAGAAACAAAAAATAAACAATGGCGACAAAATAAAACATAAAACATATATACACTAAGATTTTCCCCGAGATCCCAAAAATGGGACTACCAAATTGATTTCTCATTATGTTCCTTTCAATGTTACAATACATATATATACATACTATAGCATTCATAAGTCCTAATCCATTAACTGCGAAATAGAACATAACCATAGTTCCCTTAACGAGATCTACAAAATACCGTGGGAAGAATACCATGATGCCTAAAAGCATGTGAAAAACCCATGCACAAAACCATAGGTAGGTCTGCCTACCTAATATAATGTCCAAAAAAAAAAATAGGGGCATTTCCCTGGACCCTGTGCAGGGCGGCTACTGCCCCCTAAAACCCCCTAAATAGGGGATGGTTATGCGCCTACTATTTCGGACACAACAAACAGTTGGGCCTACTGCCACCCCTATGCTTGTGATTGTTCATGGAAAGAATATAGCACACACCCAACACCAAAATCCTTCGTTCAGGCTAGACCTTGAGCATACTTATTAGATTTTCGAGAAATCATATTTGAGCCTCTTTTTTTATCATAACTTCACAACTTGTGAATACAATTTCGACCCTCAAATATAGACATTCCTATGGATCGACCCTAAGACATACATCTGTAAAGCTTGGACTTTGCGAAGTGAGTTCAAGTCTATACTATACCTCTATAATTTTGGCCCTATGGACACAAATTTTTCATCTATGGCAGACCTACATGTGGGCACCTTGAACTTGTGACAGACTTTGATAATTGGTCCTATGGAGCACTATAATTTTGACTTAAGGCCACTTTTGGACATATGTTCGACTTCATTTGGATGAGAGTTTCGATCCACCATCGAGCTATGGTTGAAGACTTGACTGAGCACTTGTGGAACATTCATAGAAATAACTGATAGGTCAATTCTGTAGTAGTCTTATTGAAGCAATTTTGAAGCACTTCTGAAGATCTCTTGGAGTAGTGATCCATGGAGCATTTTTAAAGATTATTTTTGAATATATCCTTGAAGAATTCATTCATTACGGTAAATTTCAGCCTAAAATTGGCCTCCTAATGAAAAATAATAAAATAATAATTAGAATAATAAATAATAGTTATAAATTTTGGAGAGAAAAGAACATTACTATTTTTAATTGTATTTTCGACTTATCTCCTTATAGGTTTACTCAAAATTTCAATTGTATACATTCATTGGATTCATAATTAAATTTCACATCAAACGATTACTCATTATCCATGATTTTGAGGAGACCCACATTGATAAAAATTGAAGATAAATTAAAAAGCATGTTTCAACACACTTTTTAATGTATCTTCAATTTTTATCAATGTGAGTCTCTTCAAAACTATTCCTAATGGGTACTCATTAGATGTGGAATTTAATTCTGCATCCAACGAGTATCTACACTTGAAATTTGAGTAAATATATAAGGGAATAAGCCAAAAATACAATTTTAAAAAGTAGTTTTTCTTCTTTTCCCTCCAAAATTTTTACATGTACCTCCTTTTAAATTTAAAGGATTTTGATAGGTTTACATTTTATGACATGGAAATTACACGAAAATTTCATGGGAACTTTTAGTTTGAAATTTCCTCTAATCAAGCACCTTTGGAGATTAGTTGAAGCTTTTTTGGAGATTTGTTGAAGCATTCTTGAAGATTTTTCAAGGAAACATTGTAGACTTGATGGAGTGTTGTTAAAGTTTTTCTTGAAGAACTATTGATGTATATTGAAGGCCTTTTTGAATTAAGTAATTTCTTGTAAATGTTTTGATTTAACTGAATTGGAGTTTGGAGTTATTGAATGGAGTGGAGTAATTATTGGACCAAGTTGGAGCTTGAAAGTTGTTGGGAGGATTGGAGTCCCGATTTTGACCAAGTAAGAGCTTTGATCTAGTCAAGGGTGGAGCCTTGAAAGGGCCAAATATTTTTTTGAGTAGGTTGGAGCATCACTTGTTGTATAAGAGGATTGAAGTTGTCAATATTTTGATCAATATTTTTTGTTTTTGTTTTATCCCTCATGTTCTGGTTAATTTTGTGATAAAATTATTAAATGACATAAAATAACAAATGAAATAAATATATATTCACCCCCATCAATATTTTCCACATCCATTATCCATGGTACTGGTAACAATTTTATCTAAATAGTTGATGATTGCTCTATGTCCTTCCGTACAATCCATATCCACCAATATATCCTGAGAACCCAAATGGAAAATGTTTATGTGCATATTGGTTTCACTTCGATCTAAATCAACTAGACAAGCCTTCGCCCATTTGGTAACTTTTCTCTTCATGTTGGTAGCTAACTGGAGTAGCCAACAGTCTTTTTATTTTTCTGAATTTAATTTACCTTTTTCTATTGTTAGGTGACTAATATAACTCAAAATAGCACCTCTATATATCAAAATAGAGATAGTTTCATTCAAAAGTTTACCTTCCATCTATAACATAGTGGATTTATCTTCATCCTGACACTCTTTCAGTGATGTGCTAATTTGGGGAATGCTCGTATCGATGCCATATACTATGGAAGCCTCTTGAATAATTTGTAGATTCAAAACATATTTTATATTATAAGGGAAGCTTTGCAGAAGGTGAGATCCTCGTAGCTCTATCACTCCAATAGTTTTACATCTAGTTTGAGTCTAAGTCCTCTGTGTCTGATAAGTGTTTCTATTGAAATTCCAAATTTGGCTACCCTTAACAAAAATTTTAAAATAGGTAGACTTAATGCCCTTTCCTTGTTGTGCAAATTTGTCTTTCTATTTACTGTACAAATATTTTTCATTTTCATTTCCTTGTTTACCGCGTTAATAGTAGACTCTTTCCATTCAAAATGTTGCACCCATTGATTATGGTTATCGTATTCAAATTTCTCTTTAAATGACATAAGAAGGGTATTCATTTTTATTTCTCTTATTTTAAATTCTTAGCTTGTTACTTGAAATTCTCTTCTCTAAAACTCACTAATAGTCTTTAACAATTTGGTGGGTTTTGATTTCCAAACCTAAGGTATTACAAAGAGACTGAACTTCCTTTCTCTCAGCTACAACATACTTGGCTTGTATTTTTAGGAAAAGGGTAACTGTATCCTTACAAAGTCTTGTGTCCATCCTATAATCGTGTAGCTTAATGGATTTTCTTTAGTTTTCATACTATCTTCTACAACAGGTAATATTTTCATGTAGGTTTTACTTTTCTATGAACTATATGTTTTATTGAATGGAGTTTTCCTTCATGAAAATTACTAACTTTCCTTTAAATTTATTTCCTATCGTAACTAATGGTTAGAACCAAGACTTTCCTCTCTTCGTGAGAGTGAATACATTCATTATTTATCTTATTTTTTAGAAATAGAAAAACAAAATCCCTTCGATTATCCTTCAATAATTTTACAACTAGGGTTCATAGATTGGAGATCATTACCTCAGGTTTTTTATGCAACAGTTTAGCGAAAACCCAATGTATCGCATGCTTCCTTGGTTACTTTATTTTCTGTAACAAACATTTGATAGTTCAACTATCTTAGTTAGTTTATAATAATAATACCCTTGCCTTGTTTCACCCAAATTTGGGAACTTTATATTTCTACTACTAATTCTTCCCTTACTGAAGCACCATGTACAGATGCCATTTTACATTTATGTTCTTAGTTTTCTCACAATGTATATCGACTCTATTTCATTACTAATTCAAAGTTTTATTGTTTTTCGTGTGAGGGTTTGAATACAGTCCTAGACTTAGGCCACCAAAGTATAAGTTCCATAGGTTATTTAATAGAATTACATTATTTTCCTATTATAACATAACTCTTAATAATTTATACTCATTATGGTTTCAGGGTTTAATAAACTTGACATTGTTATTTGCAAGTCAATACTGGAGATCTTAGAAAGATTTGTACGGAGGAAGTTCATAGGTTTTTTATTGTTAAATGACCTCCAAGTACTAAATACTTATTTTATTTTTCATTTTCATTTGTGGTCTATTATAATACTATCCTCAAAACAGACGAATTAGGCTGGACCTCTCATAATTTGCCCTATTATCGATGCATGCATAAAATAATTTTGGCAGTCTATACATTGGATATAGGCTCTCATTCCAAATTTACTTAACTCTTATGTTAGATATTTTTTTCCTTAATTTAATTATTTAGGTCTCTCATGACCAATGTTTATAACATAATTAAGTCTCTCAAAGGTCAAACGTTAAATGATAAATCCTTTATGTATAATGTGCACTTCATTATAATTTCAGTGTCTTTTGTTGATCTATTTTTCTTATCAGGAATCAATATCAATGTTAATTATTTTTGGTTGAGTTATAATCTTTTATTGACATAGACTTTTCAGTCTACTTAAATAGTTATTATAAATGCACTATATGATTAATATAACTTATTTCCAACATCTTTTTCTTTTATGTCACATATATGTTACTTTTCATGTGTTCATTCTTTTTCTTTTATGTCACATATATGTTACTTTTCATGTGTTCATTCTTGTGATATTGATTCTTTGTTTTGTTACACATATATTTATAGAATTATATATTCATACATAAAATTATAGAGAATCTCAATACATAGAAAGTAAGATTCAAGGCTCCTGGTTTTCTAATTTTTAAACTTCTATACTTTTTGAAGTATTTGCCACTTTACATGGACTACATATTAGTTAAAGGGTAATTTTGGTGCCTCACATAAAGGAATTCCATAACCTTTCTAACCTTGCTAAATATACATAACATTTACTCATATGAACATATACATACATATAAACATAATTTTTTCATAAAACATATCTAAAATAATCATTGAATCATTGACAAATTATTTTGTATGAAATCAATTTACAAAGCTAATCATCACAGAGCTAATCATTTCCTAATACAACCAAACACTTGCATACAGTAAATACTAGCAGTTACTTGCACTTCCTATTCATAATCTCATCACACTGTAACATAGAACCAATGCTTATCTAAATCTTCGGAAATACAATAGGAGTTCGTATGCTCCTCCAAGAAATGAACTACTATCTCAATAACCACCCCGAAGTCCTTTGCCATCAGGCAACCATTGATTTTTACAAATTCACCTCCTCAAGCCCTTATCAAGGTCCTGCTAAAAATGAGTTGAATGCTTATTCACATAGGTCCAGTATTTATCTCTCATTGTGACTATTAAAAATGAGTTGAATGCTTATTCACATAGGTCTAGTATTTATCTCTCATTGTTTCTATTTTCTATATTACGTCTCTCTCTTGTAATATTATTTATGAAAATATATTACACTCATGATATCTCTCTCATGTCATCATCATTCTGGTTCTGGAGAAAATCCTCTCTTAGGTTGGATGATTTCATTCCTTTTGTGTATTTTTCCTTTCCTGGACCATCACAGATTCTAACTATTTCATGAGAGTTGGAAGCTTAACTAATCACATGTTATCTAAAACAATAATATTATTTTATTACTAACAACAAATATTTACAATCTCATAACCATCAATATTTTTAATCTTTGTAAGCCTAAAAAAGATTTCAAGGGAGATATTAAGTACAATAGTGTAATAATATTTTATTTAAGTATTTGTGATGGTTAAAAATAAATTAAAATTGTAGAATTTAGACTTCTGTGATCCATATTAATTGTAATGACATTTTTCAGTAAAAATCACATAAATCAAAATCCGATCGAGGCATCTCAAACGAACCAGTGTGGTTCATTTTCAGCAAAATATGGCAATGGAATAAATATATGATGAGAGTAGCTAACTAGCAGTTAGAAATAACACTAGTTTGACTAAAAATTTTGA